>CM061132.1:70620231-70673558 GCA_030789695.1 Scilla litardierei
ATGATAATATTGTTGGGAACTTAATGTAGTTAACATGTTAGTAACTTAACATTCATTAATATTGATGTGAACCCCGTCTTAGGATAGAGAATCTAATTAAAATTGGATCATTAGACGTTTTTAGGATTGCCTACTAATTCTAGTTCCATCGTGACGAACTTATTCAGACACATGTTTTATCAACAGAGGACCCGTCGTTCCGTACCGTCCACGCTACCAGAATCCAACACTGACGTCGCTACCCGACGTCATAGTAGCTCTCGTGTCGTGTTGAGGTAAGTCCTGCTCCGTAGGAACCCCCACCTCGCCTGTTAATCAACGTAAAAATCGTAGCTTCTAATTGTTTTTGTAACTCACTAATCAAGATTAATAATTGGGACTGTAGGCTGGACTGCGTTCTGAACACATCGGTATAGTCGGACTTGATTGAACATGATCGCGACTTGGTTGTTTTCAGGCAAGTGATACTTGCCAGTACTTGTTTAGGCCACGTTTTAGGCCATTTCGTGTACTAGCGTAAAAGAGACTAGGCGATGAAATGATAGTCGCCTAGACGCCCTTACTAGATCTAGCTTGACAATGAAGCTAGATCCGACACTTTTGCTTGCTTTCATTCATGCTGCCATGTCACGTTTGAATTCAATTATCGGTACACACTTTAACCACTCATTGCCATATCCTGTCATGCATCGAAATGTTTCCTCGTGATTGCATAGCACACACTACACTTATTGTAACTATTGAGGCTAGGCACCTGCTTTGCGGGCACAACCCTATGCCAAACCCAAAAACACTTCCTGGCTCGCGATCCAGAAGTGAGCTCATGTACTTGGAAAACCAAGGCTCGATACACGTGGATGGGTAGAGTTAAACGGTCGCTTGAGCGTAGAAGTGAGCCCATACAGTCACTTCAGCCAAAAGACGGAAACTCTGTGCATAATGTGAAAAGATAATGTTCGTGACTCGTGAAACAATGTTTTTCGTAGTCTCTGCTATAACGTGCATGTATGTTCATCATGTTATTTTAAATTGTTGCATTCCTTAAATGTTATGTCATTTCATTATATTAGAACTGCTAGTCGCTTTACCCTTATTTGTATCCTTGCACAAAAGTTCTATGCTTTCCTTTGGGGAGACTTTTGCTGACATGTGCCCTCTTTTCTTTGGGTTTCACATGTCAGGTTCTGAGTCAGAGTTAGTTGCAGTGGACGAGTAGTTCGTGGACGCTGAGTTCGAGGTACCTGCAGAGACCGAGTTCGAGGACACTGGTGACCAGTCCTAGACACCTGGAGTCTTCTTAGTTTTCACTTTTTAGCAGTTGCTGTTAGGTTTAGGTGCATAGCACCTGACTCTCTTTACTTTTGTTTCGGCCATGCTTTAGGCCTTTTTGTTCAGACTTGTACTTTTGTGACTTTTCTGTGATGTTGGAATAATTTCTGGATGTTGTTGGTGGAAGTTTCTTTTATGTCTGCTCTATTATTGTTGTTGTTGTTTTGTCCCAATGCAAGGACCTGCTATTTGTTTCATATACCGACGCTTATCAGACTGCAGCTTCATAGCTCCACGTCCGAGCGGACCTCCTCACGTCTCGCCTTCCATACTTGTGAAGCGGGGCGTGACAAGCACCAAGCTTAGAAAATGATATATAAAAATATTATTAGTTGAAGATGGTGATATCTTGGTTACCACGAATATTTTTAAAGTGAAGATGGCGATTTCCTGGTTCCGATTTTGTCTTCTCTTATATCTGTTGAAGATCGCCATCTTCAACTGAAAAATAAAAGAAGAGAAAATTAAGCTATAAAAATCATAAGATTTAATATAAAGATTCATATCTTATAGAAAATGTAGAAAAAAATCGCGGAGCTCGGAAAAATCCCGCAAAAATGTCCGTTGAAACCGAGAGATCACCATCTTCAACGAAAAAAATAAGAGAAGACAAAATTAGGCCATAAATCATATCATTTAATAAAAGATCCATATCTTCGAGAAAATGTAGAAAAAAGCAACGAGCTCAGAAAAATTTGCAAAAATGTCCGTTAGAATCGAAAGATCGCCATCTTCAACTGAAAAATAAGAGACGACAAAATTAGAATACAAAAAGCATATCTTTTGATAAAAATATCCATATATTCAATAAAATAAAGAAAATAACATCGAGCTCAGAAAAATCAGCAAAAATTTCTGTTGTAATCAGGAGATCGCCATCTTCAACTTTAAAATAAGGGAAGACAATATTAGGCTATAAAAATCCTATCATTTAATATAAAGATACATATATTACAGAAAATTTAGAAAATAGCCGGTAAATCAGAAAAATCAGCAAAAATGTGTGTTGGAACATGGAGATCGCCATCTTCATCTAAAAATAAGAGAAGACAAAATAAGGCCAAAAATTATATATCATTTAATAAAAAGAAACATATCTTTCAGAAAATGTAGAAAATAGCCCCGAGATGATAGGAATCTACAAAAATATCCTTTAGAGCCGGGAGATCGCCATCTTCAACTTAAAAATAAGGGAAGATAACCTTTTGCTATAGAAATCATATCATTTAATAAAAAGATTCATATCATAAAGAAAATGTAGAAAACAGCCCGGAGCTCAGAAAAATCCGTAAAATGTCTGTTAGAACCGGGAGATCACCATCGTCAAAGAAAAAATAAATGAAGACAAAAAGGCCAAAAATCATACCATTTAATAAAAAGATCCACATCTTCCTGAATATGTAGAAAAATCACCCTGAGTTCAGAAAAATCCACAAAAAATATTTGTTGGAACTGGCAGATCACCATACTTAACTGAAAAATAAGCGAAGACAAAATTACGCTACAAAAATTATATCATTTAATAAAAAGATTCATATCTTTAGTAAAATGTAGAGAATAGATCCATGCTCAGAAAAAATCCGCAAAAATGTCTGTTGGAATCGGGAAATTGCTATCTTTAACAAAAAGAGAAGAAAAAATTAGGCCAAAAATCATATCATTGATAAAATGATCCACATCTTTTAGAAAATGTAGAACATAGCCAAGATATCAGAAAAATACGCAAAAATGTCCGTTGGTACTGGGAGATCACCATCTTCAACTGAAAAACAAGAGAAAAAAATTAGGCTATAAAAATCATATCATTTAACATAAATATTCATATCTAACAGAAAATGTTGAAAATAGCCGGTAGCTAATATAAATCTACAAAAATCTCTGTTGGAACTGGGAGTTTGCCATTGATTCAGGATGAATATTGCATATTAAACACCTCATTTAGACCCATTTTGTGCATATATGATACATATTTGATTCTAATACGATCGTATTTAGAATATTCTTAATTATTAGAGCAAACTCTCATTCTATGCACAAAACAGCAATATACTAAGTATTTTTGCCCTTTTTATATTTTTAGTCGATCTCACGATTCAACGACTATTTATTTGTATTTTTCTGAGATCTGTGCTAATTTCTATAAATTTTTGAATGCAGAATACCATTTTAAATGGAGAAATACGGCAGAAATATGCATGACATACGGCGTATATATGCCCGCTTAAATGAGGGGATACGTGGCACACATCCATCCGCTCCTGCTCTAATCTGATGTCTCACAGCAAGCGGGTGACGTGGCATGCTATACGCGCAAGATCATCATCCAACGACCGAAAATCATCCCGATTTGGATTCGAATTGAGTAAGTTATATATGCGACATGGTGGAATTAGGGGCGTTGCTCGGACATTGCACGGTCGAGAGCGGAGCGACGACGCGGCGATATCATCACCGTTGGATCAAAATCCAACGGCCAGCAACACAACGAAATGCAGCTTTGCGGGCGACGATCCGACCCGCATGCCACGTGGCACTTCCACAGGCAATCCCGCCTAGATCTAACGGCTCACATTTGCACCGACATATATGAAGCGGGTTTCAAACCCGCTAAGGCCTCCAAACCCACAATGCTCCTATATATACGTATTTTGTAGGGTTTTTGGGGTATTCTTGCGTATTGGGGCTCTAGGAGCCATATTTTGGCGTAATATTTGGAGGCCCTGGAGACAGAGGCATGAGTTATCATCTAAAGGAGATCTAGGGTCTATTTTGAGAGATTTGGTGATATTTTGCCTATCTTTAGCCTTGTATTTCACGTATTTGGCTTGTATTTGGAGTACTTGTCACGTATTTTGAGACTTTGAGCATGTATTTGTCTATGAATATTGTTTATTTTCTCTTCATGCATGGCTAATCTCTTTATGTGTTGGTGTTGATGTAGTTAGGGTGTTGTAATCATTTATTTCAATATCTTTTTGCCATATATTCACGATATATTGTGTATTTCATTGATTTCTACATATATCTTGTTTGGGTATGTTATACGGACACATGGACAAGCTTGAATCGAATATGCCCTGAGTAAGAATTATTCATGATGCGATCCGAGAGGATATATCGTGACCCGAGAGGGCACTTGTGCATATTTTCTTCAGGAAATCGATGATATACGTGATTACTTTTTGGCACTATTTTATGCTCTTTATCGACATACCTTTCGACGTTCTCGTGCCCTAGCCGGACGAAACGTTGAGTTATAGAAAAGATATTATTAATCATTGATTGCACATACCCTAACGAAATCACTACCAACACATACTCTCCATATTATTACCCTAGTATCTAATTCACTGTAATTATCGTAGAATTCTCTTTTATTATTTTAAACAATCGACACCATTACGTATATCTCTGATAGGTGGTTATTTATTATAGTTTTAGGACTCTTTATAAACTGAAGTTTGTGGTTTTGCAGGTCAGTTGTCCCGTGGATACGATACTTGGACTCACCGGGATTATTACTTGTTCGATCTCCTACACTTGGGAGTAGCACTCACACATTTTGAGACGAGTCAAGTTTTTGGTGCCATTGCCGGGGATAATGATACTTGTAAGCTACAATTTCAGTTCGTATAGGGGAACATTCGGTGAGACCCTTTCACCTTCTAGCTTAGGATTTTTTCTTTTTATTTTCATATCTTTGTTCTTTTTTAAAAAATATATGGATGGTGATGCATACTTTTTAAACTTTATTTCTGATTTGACCCGAATCCGACCAGTCTTCCATGGTAAGGACGAGGAGAATCCATATTTATACGTGCAAGAGTTTGAAAAGATATGCCACCTATTATTTCATGGAAAAAATCTTGAGCACATTGAAAGACTATGTATTAAATATTTCCAGTATTCTTTAAGAGACAATGCTATATCTTGGTTTGATGCTTTACCTTATGACTCATTATTTACTTGGTTATCCTTTCAGGCTGACTTCCTTAAGAGATTCTTGCCTCCTTTCATGTGGCAAGCACAAAGGCAATAGGCTATGAAGCAACAGATTGCAAACTTTATCTAAGCTGATGGGGAGGCCTACCATTAGGCTTTGAGGAGGTTCAACGATTTAATGCTTGCGTGCCCATCCATAGCTTCCACGATGATCATCTCCTACAGATTTTCTACACAGGATTACTCCCTCCCACGTGGGATTTCGTGCAGATGAGCTGCAATAGAGAATTCTTTTCATATACGACAGAGGATGCATGGGGGTACTTGCAGGACCTTGCAGTGCAAGAGAGAACCATACCATCTGAGGATCAATCGCCAATATATGAATATGATGGCTAGATCATTCCTTTCACAGACACATCTCAGCAGGTCCAGGGACAGCCCGAGGAGTTACCTTGTAGTTATTACCGATGCGATCATATGGAGCACCAAGAGAAAACATATGAGATGGAGCATCAGAACTACTTAGATGAGCATGAGGAGATGTGTAATGGGGTACATGTGGACTATATGGGTGACACGATGCATTTCCATTTTGACGATGATGAAGATGGAGTGGAGACAAGTGATGACGAAAGTAAAATCATTGAACCTGAACCATGTCTTCCTTCAGAATCATCTCCCTCACCTGAGGAGTACGAGTACATTGGATGGACTGCTACAGGTTATCATTGATATGAAGAGGAAGATATGAGCGAGGGAGAGAGCTTACAGACTACATTGGAGCCCGAGCCATACATCCTCACAGATGTGTTTCAGCAGCCACTTCCACCTCATCCTGAAGCAGAGTATCAAATCAAGAATAGCGATCCTTTTCAGGGAAGTTCTTATGAACCTATACACTCTAGTTCTGAATCTCAAATTTTAATTCCAAATCTTTTAGATTCAGATGGTCGTCAATTAGCTTTAAAACATTTTATCATTTATGATGACCCATTATGGCAAGCCTTCATGGATAATCAATTTCGTCCATCTTTATTTGACACAACGTATCTCATGCAGGAAAAACATACACACATGGAGGAGATATGCTTGGTTGTGTCGATGCTTACCATAAGGAAGCGAGTGGAGGAAGAATACTCACCGAGGAGTGCAAGGAGCAAATAGAACAACTTCCTCCACCATTATGGATCTGTGATCTACCATTTGACCACGGTGTGTTCTTTCCATTAGTATAAATTTTGTATATGCTTTTTTTAGGATGTTTGCTTTTGAATAAACTCGTACTCTCTTCGACGTTGAGGACAATGTCCATATTTAGTTGGGGGAGTGTATGAGACCTTAGTATTTTTATAAATATAGCAAAAGAAAAGAATAAATCACCAATTCTCATCATTTAAAACTCCTTCACATACCACAAATGTGGATGATTATACATTGATTGAGTTCTAAAAATTGTTTATGGCTTGAATTTATTATTTTTCCTTCATGGAATTACTCGTTAATATGATATTTATGAAAACTTTCAATTGCCATGATTAATATCTCGAAATAGTTTGAATTTATTTCATGCATGCTATTGTGATGCAAAAGCTTAAGTATATACGATTTATTAGAATAGTCTTCAAGTTGAAGATGAATTTGGCCTTTGTTATTAATGTTTATGCTCGAAGAATGGGTGTTGAGTTGCTTATTAAAAAAATAAAAAAAGAGAAAAAAGAAAAAATGCATCGTTCCCTTGAGTTCATTAATTAGATGAGTCTTCGTGCCTCAAGAAGCATTGGAGATTCGCGTCGAAAGATGGATGAATGGGGAGTACATCCAAAAAATAGAGGGAGAAAATAAAACTTAGATGATTTGAGTTATTAAGTTTGAGGGGTTCTTCTAAGCCTAATGCCCGAAGGTCGTCTGGCCTAGGAGTCATTAACTGAAAGCTCGTTACATGGATTATTCTAAGTCGTCAAAAAAAGAAAAAAAAGAAATGGTGGATAAACTAAGCAACTTCAATACACATGATTTGAACGATCTTTTTGAGATGCCATTTCCTTGGTAATACGAAAACTAGAATATAACGACGTGTTATACTTTCGCTTGCGCAAAACGATGCTCGCATGTTATTTATTCAAATTAAATTAGAGAAAATATCATGTGATTGATCTTATTCATGGATTGTGTATATTGATGGTCAATATCATGTTGGAAACCATATTATTAAGCCATGCCATAGGTGATTGATAGAATTTATAATTTTATTAATCATCCAATCTAATCGCTCTTTTTACTAAATACTAGCAAATCGCTAGTTGGGGGTGTGATTCGGATTGAATATTGTATATTAAACACCTCATTTAGACTTATTTTGTGCATATATATGATACGTATTCGATCTCAAATATGATTGTATTTAGAATATTCTTAATTATTAGAGCAAACTCTCATTCTATGCACAAAACGGCAATATACAGAGTATTTCTGCCCGTTTTATATTTTTAGTACGAAGATCTCGATCTCACGAATCCAACGACTATTTATTTGTATTTTTCTGAGATCTGTGCTAATTTCTATGAATTTGTGAATGCAGAATACCATTGTAACGACTGGTTTTCGTGTAATTGGATTATCTATATTAAAATATATGCTTGGTGGATTTTCTCCTTGGATGTGTGGTTTCGTCGCCATAGCTTTCACTTTCGATCGTTTCGTCGTGATTTTCTAGCTTCTTCCTTCGATCGTCGATTTCGGAGTAAGTCATTCGTGACGAGCTTCAAATCGCTCATATCTTAGAGTTAGAGTGATCTTAGAAGCCATAGGAATATTCCCGAAGCTCTGCGATTCGAATCGGCACTTTTAGTGCATCTTAGTTGGTTCGAGAAGGGGAACCAACCGACTAGATTGAGATCTAGTCGGTCGGTAACTCTACTCAAACCGACTAGTTCCTTGGATTAATTTTACCTAAGTTACTGTATCTGTTTAGTCGGTCTAAGTTCATCTTTCGACCGACTAGTTGTCAAACTAGTCGGTTAAGTTTTGTACTCAGACCGACTAATTCCTAGTTCTTCTGTACAGCCGAGTTACTGTTCATTCTTAGTCGGTCTAAGAACGTTCATCGACCGACTAGATGTTAAACTAGTCTGTCAGTATTTGTTCATCGACCGACTAAATCTAAATCCTATTTTCGTTCAGAAGTTACTGTTTACACTTAGTCGGTCTGCGTTGGTCAACCGACCGACTAGTTCCCAAACTAGTCGGTCAGTGGTTGCTCTTTGACCGACTAATCTGTGTTAAAACCCTAATTTCTGGGCAGCCGCCAGCCCATCCTATTTATACCCCTCCCAAACGTTTTCTTCTTCCTCCACTCGACCCAAAACCCTAGTTTCTCCCCCATTGAGCCCCCATCTTCCTCCAACCCTTATTCCTTCATCCTAAGCTCATCCCCCATCATCTAAACCCTCCATCAACTCATTCCACCTCTCATCTTCCCTAAAATCTCATCAAATCCCCAAAATCCCCCAAAACCCTAGTTCTCCAAACTTCCCCATTCGTTTCCAGATCTGATCCATAGGTTCTCCGGAGTGTTTCTTCCGCCTCCTCACGGTAAGAAATCGATCTCTTGATGTTTTCATAACCTATTTGTATTTTCATGAAACCCTAATGAATGAATGTTGTTTTGATGGTTGTCTCCCCATATCAGCGATTTCCCCGTAGATTAGCATCCGCGAGACGAACCTTCGTGATCGTTATCCCCGGTGCTAGGCAAGTGAAACTTGCATCTCTTGATTTGGGCCATGTCTTAGGCCATTTACCTTGCTTTAGCGTAAAAGAGACTAGACGGTGAAAGGATAGCCGTTTAGACGCCATTGACCTAGCTTGACAACGAAGCTTGGTCCGTCACCTTCATCATGCTTGTATGTCACGTTTACTTTCCCTTAACGGTACGCGAATTAACTGTTCATGTCATCCATGCATCTCTAACTGCCGTGTTTAATTTAAATAAACGGTACGCGAATATTGTCCATGCCATTGCATTTTGCCTGTCATGTCTAATTTCAATAAACGGTACGCGAATATTGTTCATGCCATTGCATTTTGCCTGTCATGTCTAATTTCAATAAACGGTACGCGAATATCTGTTCATGTCATTGCATTTTGCCTGTCACGTTTAAATACAATTAACGGTACGCGTATTAACTGCTCATGTCATTGCATGCTTGAATACTCATCGTGATTGCGTAGCTTTGCTACATACTTGTACTATTGTTCCGGCTAGGCACCCACCTTGCGTGGGCATAATCCTATGCCATTTGCACTTTCTGGCTCGTGTTCCAGAAGACGAGCTCAACACAGCCTGCGGGCAATAGGGCACTCGTTGAGTGATCCCTTGTACTTGATACTTGAATACAGCCTGCGGGCAATAGGGCATCCATGTGTGGGTGATCCCTTGTACTTGTTACTTGACAATACTTGTCACATTTGCCACTTGTACTTGTCCGTGTTCCACTTGTAAAACTTGTTATCCATGACATACTTGTTACTTGCTACTTGTACTTTACTTGTCACTTCCATACTATACTTGCCCTGCCATGCATCATACTATAACTGCTAGGTTGTTAGTTTACCTTTCTTTCAGTTTCCTTGCACAAGTCTTTCCAGACTTGCTGACATGTGCCCCTCTCTCTTTTGGGTGTCACATGTTAGACCCAGAGCCAGAGCTTTGTTGCAGGGGATATGGTGTTGCTGATGCTGATGTTTGCTGTGGTGGTGAGTGGACACCAGGGGCCTGTCTTGAAGACCGCTCGTGTTCACTTCCTTGTTTAGGTTTGTTGTTAGTTGTTGGTGCGTGGCACCTTTGTATGTATGTTATACCTTGTTGGCCATGTTGGGCCTTAGCTTTTCCCTTTTGAGCCTGGTGGGTTTTCTGTGATATTGTAATTTAATTAATGGATAATCTGAGATTGAACATTTTATCTGTCTCTCCTTCTTGTTATTATTGTTGTTCTGTATTGCATTGCAAGGACCTGCCATTTGTAGTTCTATTTGACGCTTATCGGACTTGCGGCTTTTCAGCTTCAAGTCTGAGCGGACCTTCTCACGTCTCGCCTCCACATTTTTGGGAAGCGGGGCGTGACAACCATTTTAAAGGGAGAAATACGGCATTAATACGCATGAAATACGACGTATATACGCCCGTTCAAATGATGGGACACATGGCGCACATCCACCTGCTCCCGCTCTAATTCGACGTCTCAGAACAAGCAGGCGACGTGGCACGCTATAGGACGTAAGATCATCATCCAACGACCGAGAATCATCTTGATTTGGATTCGAATTGAGTATTTTATACGGGCGACGTGGTGAAATCAGGGCCGCTGCTTGGATATCACACGGTCAAGAGCAGAGCGACGACGCGATGATATCACCACCGTTGATCAAAATCCACGGCCAGCAACGCAATGAAACACAGCTTTACGGGCGACGATCCGACCCACATGCCATATGGCGTGTCCATAGGCAATCCCGCCCAGATCTAACGGCTCACATTTGCACCGACATAATGAAGCGAGTTTCGAACCCGCAAAGGCCTCAAACCCGCAATGCTCCTATATATATACGTATTTTTAGGGTTTAGGGGATATTCTTGCGTATTTGGGGCTCTAGGAGTCGTATTTTGGCGTGAGATTTGAAGGCCCTGGAGACATAGGCAGGAGATATCATCTGAAGGAGATCTAGGGTCTATTTGGAGAGATTTGGTGATGTTTTTCCTATCTTTAGCCTTGTATTTCACGTATTTGGCTTGTATTTGGAGTATTTGTCACGTATTTTGAGACTTTGAGCATGTATTTGTCTATGAATATTGTTTATTTTCTCTCCATGCATGGCTAATCTCTATATGTGTTGGTGTTGATGTTGTTAGGGTGTTGTAATCATTGATTTCAATATCTTTTCGCCCTATATTCACGTTATATTGCGTATTTCATTGATGTCTACATATATCTTGTTTGGGTATGTTATACGGAGACGTGAGCAAGCTTAAATCGAATATGATCTGAGTAAGACTTATTCGTGATGCGATCCGAGAGGATGTATCGTGACCCGAGAGGGCACTTGTGCATATTTTCTTCAGGAAATGGATGATATACATGATTACTTTTTGGCACTATTTTACGCTCTTTATCGGTATACCTTCCGACGTTCTTGTGCCCTAGCCGGACGAAACGTTTAGTTGTAGAAAAAAAATTAATAATCATTGATTGCACATACCCGAACGAAATTACTACCAATAGAAACTCTCCTTATTAGTACCCTAGTATCGAATTCAATGTAATTACCGTAGGATTCTCTTTTATTATTTTAAACCATCGACACCATTACTTATATCTCTGATAGGTGGTTGTTTATTATCGTTTTAGTACTCTTTATAAACTCAAGTTCGTGGTTTTGCAGGTCAGTTGTCCCGTGGATACGATACCTGGACTTACCAGGATTTTTACTTGTTCAATCTCCTACACTTGGGAGTAGTGCTCACGCATTTTGAGACGAGTCAGCCATCTTCAACGAAAAAACAAGAGATGACAAAATTAGGCCATAAAAATCATATCATTTAATATAAAGATTCATATCTTAAAGAAATTGTAGAAAATAGAATGTAGTTCAAAAAAATCTGCTAAAAATTCTGTCGGAATCAGGAGATCGACATTTTCAACTAAAAAATAAGAGAAGACAAACTTAGGCTATAAAAACATATGATTTAATAAAAGATTCATATCTTCCATAAAATATAGAAAATAGCCCCCAGCTCATAAAAATCCGAAAAATGTCTGTTGGAACCGGGAGATTGCCATCTTCAATAAAAAATAAGAGAAGACAAATTAAGCCCCAAAATCATATCGTTAAATAAAATGATCCATATCTTTTAAAATTGTAGAAAATAGCCAAGATCTAAGAAAAATCCGCAAAAATTTTTGTTGGAACCGGAAGATCACCATCTTTAACTGAAAAATAAGAGAAGACAAAATTAGACTATAAAAAATTATATCATTTAATATAAAGATCTAAGTTTTACAGAAAATTTAAAAATTGACCGGAGCTAAGAAAAATTCGCAAAAAGGTCCGTTGGAACCGGGAGATCGTCATATTCAACGAAAAAATAAGAGAAGACAAAATTAGGCCCAAAAAATCATTTTATTTGATAAAAAGATCCATATCTTCCAGAAAATATAGAAAATAAGCTCGGGGTCAGAGAAATCAGCAAAAATGTCCGTTAGAAACAGGAGATCGCCATATTAAACTGAAAAATAAGAGAAAACAAACTTAGGCTATAAAAATCACTTCATTCAATAAAAAGATCAATATCTACCATAAAATATAGAAAATAGCTCCTAGCTCAAAAAAATCTACAAAAATGTCTGTTGTAACCGGGAGATCGCCATCTTTAACTGAACAATAAGACAAGACAAACTTAGGCTACAAAAATCATATCATTTAATAAAAAGAGCCAAATGTTCCATAAAATGTAGAAAATATCTCGAAACTCAGAAAAATTCGCAAAAATGTTCGTTGGAACAGGGAGATCGCCATCTTCAACTAAAAAATAAGAGAATACAAAATTAGGCCAAAAATCATATCCTTTAATAAAAAGATTCATATCTTTCATAAAATATAGAAAATAGCATTAAGCTTTGAAAAATCGGTAAAAATGTTTGTTGGAACTGGGAGATCGCCATCTTCAACTGAAAAATAAGAGAAGACAAAATTAGGCCAAAAATAACATCCTTTAATAAAAAAGATTCATATAGAAAATAGCATGGAGCTCTGAAAAACTCGTAAAAATGTCTATTGGAACCAGGAGAATGCCATCTTCACCTGAAAAAAGAGAACAAAAAATTAGGCCAAAAAATCATACCATTCAATAACAAAATACATATCTTACAAAAAATGTAGAAAATAATCCACGCAAAGAAAAGTCTGCAAAATTTTTTGTTGGAACATCTTCACCTGGAAAAAAATAAGAGAAGACAAACTTAGGCCAAAAATCATATATTTTAATAAAAGAACCATATCTTCCAGAAAATTTAGAAAATAGCATAGAGGTTAGAATAATCTGCAAAAATGTCTGTTAGAAACCAAGAGATCGCCATCTTCAATTTAAAAATAAGATAAGACAAAATTAGGCCAAAAAATCATATCATTTAATAAAAAGATACATAACTTCCCAAAAATGTGAAAAAATAGCACAGATCTCAGAAAAATCTGCAAAAATGTCTGTTAGAATCGGGAGATTGCCAACTTCAATTTAAAAAATAAGAGATGAAAAATTTAGCATAAAAATCATATCATTTAATAAAAAGATCCATATCTTCCCTAAAATGTAGAAAATAGCTCAGAGCTCAGAAAAATCCCCAAAATGTCTGTTGCAACCAGAAGATCGACATCTTCAACTGAAAAATAAGAGAAAACAAAATTAGGCAAAAAAATCATATCATTTAATAAAAATTCCTATATCTTCTAGAGAATTTTGAAAATAGCCCCGATGTTAGAAAAATCCGCAAAAATGTCCGTTGGAACCGGATGATCGCCATATTCAACTGAAAAATCAGAGAAGACTAACTTAGTCTATAAAACCATATCATTCAATAAAAAGATCCATATCTTCACTGAACTGTAGAAAATAGTTCTGTGCTCAGAATAATCCGCAAAAATATCTGTTGGAACCGGGAGATCGACATCTTCAACTGAAAAATAAGTGAAGACAAAAGTAGGCTAAAAATCATATCATTTTATATAAAGATTCATACCTTACAGAAAATTTAGAAAATAGCCCGGAGCTCAGAAAGATCCCTAAAACTATCCATTGGATCGAGAGATCGTCATCTTCAACGAAAAAATTAGACGACACAATTAGGCCAAAAAATCATATTATTTAATAAAAAGATCCATAACTTCCCAAAAATGTATAAAAATATCCCCGTGCTCTGAAAAATCCGTTAAAATGTCCGTTGGACCCAGGAGATCGCAATTTCAATGGAAAAAAATATGAGAATACAAAAATTGGGCTATAAAAATCATAGCAATTAATATAATGGTTCATATCTTATAGAAAATGTCGAAAATAGCCTGAAGCTCAGAAAAATCTGGAAAAATGTTCGGTGGAACCGAAGGATCCCCATTTTGAACTGGAAAATAAAAGAAAACAAAATGAGGCCAAAAATAATTTCATTTAATAAAAAGTTTCATAACTTCCAGAAAATGTGGAAAAATAATATTGAGTTCAGAAAAAACCACATAAATGTTCGCTGGAACTAGGTGATCGACATTCTCAACTGAAAAATAAGAGAAGACAAAATTCGGCGAAAACAATCATATCATTTAATAAAAAGATCCATATCATCAATATAACGTATAAAATAGCTTCGAGCACAGAAAAATCTGAAAAAATATCCATTAGAACAGGGAGATCGCTATCTTCAACTGAAAAATTAGAGAAGACAAAATTAGACCAAAAATAATATCATTAAAAAAACCATATCTTCCAGAAAATGCAGAAAATAGACCCGAGCTCAAAAAATCCACAAGAATGTCCGTTGAAATCGGGAGAATGCTATCTTCAACTGAAAAATCAGAGAAGACAAAATTAGGCTATAAATATCAAATCATTCATTATAAAAATGCAGATCTTACATAAAATGTAGAAAATAGCATGGAGCTCAGAAAAATTCGCAAAAATGTACGTTGGAACCGGGATATCGCCATCTTCATCTGAAAATAAAAGAAGATAAAATTATGCCAAAAAAATCAAATTATTTAATAAAAAGATCCATATCTTCCAGAAAATGTAGAAAATAGCCTCGAGGTCAAAATCCGCAAAAATATCCGTTGGAACTGGGAAGATCGACATCTTCAGCGATAAAAATAGAAGACAAAATTTGGCCAAAAATAATATCATTTAATAAAATAATCCATATCTTCCATAAAATGTAGAAAAATATCCCTAAGATAAAAAAAAATCCGCAAAAATTTCCGTATGAACCCGGAGATGCTCATCTTCAACTAAAAAAATAAGGGAAGAAAAACGTTGGCTATAAAAATCATATCATTTAATAAAAAGGTACATATCTTCCATAAAATGTGGAAAATAACACTAGCTCATAAAACTCCACAAATATCCGTTGGAAGTGCAGATTGATATCTTCTATTGAAAAATAAGAGAAAACAAAATTAGGCCAAAATGATATCTTTTAATAAAAAGATTCATATCTTTCAGAAAATGTAGAAAATAGATTCGAGCTCAGAAAAATCTACAAAAAATCCATGTAACATGGAGATTGCCACCTTCAAATTAAAAATTATAGAAGACAAAATGATGCCAAAATCATATCATTTAATAAAAGATCCATATCTTCCTGAAAAAGCAGAAAATAGAACCGAGCTAAGTAAAATCTACAAAAATATCCGTTTTAGCAGAGAGATCGCCATCTTAAATTGAATAAGAGAATACAAAATTATGCCAAAAATCTTATCATTTAATAAAAAGATCAACTTCTTCCAGAAAATTCAGAAAATAGCCCCGAGCTAAGTAAAATCCGCAAAAATATCGGTTGGAACCGGGAGTTCGCCATCTTCAACTGAAAAAAAGAGAAGACAAAATTAGGCAATAAAAATGTAGAAAATAGCATCGAGTTCAGAAAAACCCGCAAAAATGTCCGTTCGAATCAGGAGATCACCATCATCAACTAAAAAATAAGATAGGACAAAATTAAGCCAAAAAATCATATCATTTAATAAAAAGATACATATCTTC
The DNA here is from genome assembly GCA_030789695.1 of Scilla litardierei. Taxonomy (NCBI): domain Eukaryota; kingdom Viridiplantae; phylum Streptophyta; class Magnoliopsida; order Asparagales; family Asparagaceae; genus Scilla; species Scilla litardierei. The sequence continues at coordinate 70,636,298 of CM061132.1, forward strand.
CATAAGATGTAGAAAAATAGGACTGAGCTCAGAAAAATCCGCAAAAATGTCTGTTGGAACCGGGAGATGTCCATCTTCAGCTAAAAAATAGGAGAAGAAAAAATTGGGCCAAAAAATCATATCATTTAATAAAATGATCCAATTACTCCATAAAATGTAGAAAAATAGCCCTTACCTCAGAAAAATCTAAAAAAATTTCTGTTTGAACTGGGAGATGTCCATATTCACCTGAAAATTAAGCGAGGACGAAATTAGGCTATAAAAATCATATCATTTACTAAAAAATTCATAACTTACAGGAAATGTAGAAAATGACCCGGAGCTCAGAAAAATCTGCTTAATTGTCCGTTGGAACTGGGAGATCGTCATCTTCAACTAAAAAAGAGAAGACAAAATTAGGCAAAATAAAAATATCATTTACTTAAAAGGTCAATCTCTTCCGGAAATGTCGAAAAATTGCCCCAAACTAAGAAAAATCAGCAAAATTGTCTGTTGGAACCTGTAGATCGCCACCTTCAACTGAAAATAAAGGAAGAAAAATGTAGACTATAAAAATCATATCATTTAATAAAAATATACACATCTTCCTTTAAATGTAGAAAATAGCACGGAGCTCAGAAAAATCAGCAAACAATGTCGTTCGAACCAGGAGATCGCCACCTTCAAGTGAAAAATAAAAGAAGACAAAATTAGGCCAAAAATCCTTTCATTTAATAAGCTGATCAATATTTTCCAGAAAATTTAGAAATTAGCACATAGCTCAGAAAAATTTGCAAAAATGTCCGTTAGAATCGGGAGATCGCCATTTTCAACTAAAAAAATATGAGAAGACAAAATTAGGCTAAAAATTATATCGTTTAATATAAAGATCCATATATTAGATAAAAGGTTGAAAATAGCCCGGAGTTCAATAAAATCCGCACAAATGTTCGTTGGAACTGAGAGATCGCCATCTTCAACTTAAAAAAGAGAAAACAAAATTAAGCCAAAAATCATAATATTTAATACAAAGATATATATTTTCCAGAAAACGTAGAAAAATGGCGCCAAGCTAAGAAAAATCCGCAAAAATTTGCATTTGAACCGGTTGATCGCCATCTTCAACTGAAAAAATAAGAGAAGAGAAACGTAGACTATAAAAATCATATCATTTAATAAAATGATCCATATCTTCCATACAATGAAGAAAATAGAACCTAACTTATAAAAATCTGCAAAAATGTCTGTTGGAACCGGGAGATCGCCTTCTTCAATTAAAAAAATAAGAAAAGAAAAATAGCTATGAAGTTAGAATAATCTGCAAAAATGTCTGTTAGAACTGGGAGATCGTCATCTTCAACTTAAAAATAAGAGAAGAGAAACGTAGACTATAAAAATCATATCATTTAATAAAATGATCCATATCTTCCATAAAATGAAGAAAATAGAACCTAACTTATAAAAATCTGCAAAAATGTCTGTTGGAACCGGGAGATCGCCTTCTTCAATTAAAAAAAATAAGAAAAGAAAAATAGCCAAGAAGTCAGAATAATCTGCAAAAATGTCTGTTAGAACTGGGAGATCGTCATCTTCAACTTAAAAATAAGAGAAGACAACATTAGGCAAAAAATCATATCATTTAATAAAAAGATCCATAACTTTCTGAAAATGTAAAAAAATAACACCGATCTAAAAAATCCGCAAAAATGTCAGTTGGAATCGGAAGCTTGCCATCTTCAACTGAAAAATAAGAGAAGACAAAATTAGGTTATAAAAATCATATCTATAATATAAAGATTCATATCTTAAAGAAAATGTAGAAAATAGCCCGTAGCTCAAAAGAATCCCAAAAAATGTTCGTTGGAACCGAGAGATCGCCATCTTTAACTGAAAAATACGGAAGACAAATTAGGCCAAAAAAGCATATCATTTAATAAAAAGATTTATATCTTCCGAAAAATTTGGAAAATTGCCTCGAGGTCAGAAAATCCGCAAAAATGTCCGTTGGAACCGGGAGATCACCATCTTCAACTGAAAAATAAGCGAAGACAAACTAAGTCTACAAAGATCATATCACTTAATAAAAAGATCCATATCTTCAGTGAACTATTGAAAATAGTTCTGAGCAGAGAAAAGTCCGCAAAAATGTCCGTTGGAACTGGGAGAACGACATCTTCAACTGAAAAATAAGAGAAGATAGATTTAGGCTTAAAATAGCATATCATTTAATATAAATAATCATATCTTATAGAAAATTAGAATAGTAGGAGTTCAGAAAAATCCCTAAAAATTTCTGTTGGTACCGGGAGAACGCGATCTTCAACTAAAAAATTAGAGAAGACAAAATTAGGCCAAAATGATATCATTTAATAAAAATATTCATATCTTCCACAAAATGCAGAAAATAGCCCCGAACTCAAAAAAATACACAATAATGTTCGTTTGAACCCGGAGATCGCCCTCTTGAACTGAAAAAACAGAAGAAAAAATTAGGCTGTAAAACCCATATCATTTAATAAAAAGGTCCATATCTTACAGAAAAGGCAGAAAATAGTCCGGAGCTCAGAAAAATCCGCTCAAAATGTTCATGGAACCGGGAGATCGACTTCTTCAACTGAAAAAAGAGAAGACAGGACAAATGCTCATATTATTTAATTAAAAGGTTCATATCTTCCAGAAAATGTAGAAAAATTGCTCCAAACTAAGGAAATCAGCATAAATATCCATTGAAAACGGTAGATTGCCATCTTTAGCTGAAAAAACAAGAGAAGACAAACATATGTTATAAAAATCATACCATTTAATAAAAAGATACAGTCTTCCATAAAATGTCGAAAATAGCACCGAGCTCAGAAAAATCAGCAAAAATGTCTATTGGAACTCGGAGATCGCCATCTTTAATTGAAAAATAAGAGAAGACAAACTTAGGCCAAAAATCATATAATTTAATAAAAAGATCCAAACCTTCGAAAAAATTTAGAAAATAGCCCCGAGGTCAGAAAAATACGCAAAAAATTCCGTTTGAACCCTGAGATGGCCATCTTCAGAAGACAAAATTAGGCTGTAAAACGATATCATTTAATAAAAAGGTCCATATATTACAGAAAATATAGAAAATAGTTCGAAGCTAACAAAAACCTGCAAAAATGTTCGTTGGAACTGGGAGATTTCCATCTTCAACTTAAAAAAGAGAAAACAAAATTAGGCCAAATAATCTTATCATTTAGTAGAAAGGTCCATATCTTCCAGAAAATGTAGAAAATTGCCACATTCTAAAAAAATCAGTAAAAATGTCCGTTGGCAACAGTAGACCGCCATCTTCAACTGAAAAATTAAGAGAAGACAAATGTAGGTTATAAAAATCATATCAATTAATAAAAAGAGACATATCTTACATAAAATGTAGAAAATAGCAACGAGCTTAGAAAAATCGGTAAAATATCTGTTGGAACCGGGAGATCGCCATCTTCAATTGAAAAATGAGTGAAGACAAACTAAGGCCAAAAATCTTATAATCTAATAAAAAGATCCATATCTTTCAGAAAATTTAGAAAATAGCCTCGTGGTCAGAATAATCCGCAAAAAATGTCTTTTAGAACCAAAAGATCTCCATCTTCAACATAAAAATAAAAGAAGACATATTTAGGCCAAAAAGTATATCATTTAATAAAAAGATTTATAACTTTTCGAAAATGTAGAAAAATAGTACTGATCTCAGAAAAATCCGTAAAAATGTTAGTTAGAATCGGGAGATTGCCATCTTCAACTGAAAATTAATAGAAGAAAAAATTAGGTTATAAAAATCATATCTATAATATAAAGATTCATAGCTTAAAGAAAATGTAGAAAATAGCTTGTATCTCAGAAAAATCCCAAAAAATGTCCGTTGGAACCGAGCAATCGCCATCTTTATCTGAAAAATAATGAAGACAAATTAGGCCAACAATTATATCATTTAATAAAAATATTTATATCTTCCAAATAATTTGGAAAATAGCCTCAAGGTTAGAAAAATCCGCCAAAATGTCCGTTGGAACCGGGAGATCGCCATCTTCAACTGAAAAATAAGGCAAGATAAACTAAGTCTATAAAAATCATATCATTTAATAAAAGAATCCATATCTTCAATGAACTTTTGAAAATAGTTCTGAGCCGAGAAAAATCTGCAAAAACGTCCGTTGGAACCGGGAGATCGACATCTTCAACTAAAAAAAGAGAAGATAGCTTTAGGCCTAAAAAGCATATCATTTAATATAAATATTCATATCCTATAGAAAATTAGAATAGTACGGAGTTCAGAAAATCCCTAAAAATGTCCGTTTGAATGGGAGAACGCCATCTTCAACTGAGAATTAGAGAAGACAAAATTAGGCCAAAATATTATCATTTAATAAAAATATTCATATCTTCCACAAAATGCAGAAAATAGCCCCGAACTTAAAAAAAATTCGCAAGAATGTTCGTTTGAACCCGGAGATGGCCCTCTTCACCTGAAAAACCAGAAGAAAAAATAGGCTGTAAAAACCATATCATTTAAAAAAAGGTCCATTTCTTACAGAAAAGGCAGAAATAGTCCTGAGCTCAGAAAAATCCGCTCAAATTTTCGTTGGAACCGGGAAATCGAGATCTTCAACTGAAAAAAGAGAAGACAAAAATTAGGCCAAATACTCATATTATTTAATAAAAAGGCACATATCTTCTAGAAAATGTCGAAAAATTGCTCCAAACTAAGAAAAATCAGCAAAAATGTCCATTGGAAACGGTCGATTCCCATCTTTAACTAAAAAAATAACAGAAGACAAACATAGATTATAAAAATCATACCATTTAATAAAAAGATACATATCTTCCATAAAATGTCGAAAATAGCATCGAGCTCAGAAAATCAGCAAAATGTCTATTGGAACTGGGAGATCGCCATCTTCAATTGAAAAATAAGAGAAGACAAACTTAGGCCAAAAAATTATATAATTTAATAAAAAGTTCCATACCTTCCAAAAATTTAGAAAATTGCCCCGAGGTCAGAAAGATACGCAAAAATGTCCGTTTGAACCCGGAGATGGCCATCTTTAGACGACAAAATTAGGCTGTAAAACCATATCATTTAATAAAAAGGTCCATATTTTACAGAAAATGTAGAAAATACTTCGAAGCTCAGAAAACCAAGCAAAAATATCCGTTGGACCTGCGAGATTGCCATCTTCAACTTAAAAAAGAAAAGACACAATTAGGCCAAGTAATCTTATCATTTAGTAGAAAGGTCCATATCTTCCAGAAAATGTAGAAAAATTGCCCCAATCAAAGAAAAATCAACAAAAATGTCCGTTGGAAATGGTAGACCGCCATCTTCAATTGAAAAATTAAGAGAAAACAAAGGTGGGCTATAAAAATCATATTATTTAATAAAAAGAGACATATCTTACATAAAATGTAGAAAGTAGCACCGAGCTTAGAAAAATCGACAAAAATATCTGTTGGAACCGGGAATCGTCATCTTCAATTGAAAAATAAGTGAAGACAAACTAAGGACAAAAACCTTATAATCTAATAAAAAGATCCATATCTTCCAGAAAATTTAGAAAATAGCCCCGTGGTAAGAATAATTCGCAAAAAAGTGTATATTAGAACCGAAAGATCTCCATCTTCAACATAAAAATAAGAGAAGATATTTTTAGGCCAAAAAATCATATCATTTAATAAAAAGATCCATAACTTTCTGAAAATGTAGAAAAATAGTACTAAGCTCAGAAAAATCCGCAAAAATGTCAGTTGGAATCAGGAGATTGCCAACTTCAACTGAAAAATAATAGAAGACAAAATTAGGTTATAAAAATCATATCTATAATATAAAGATTTATATCTTAAAGAAAATGTAGAAAATAGCCCGTAACTCAGAAAAATCCCCAAAAAATGTCCGTTGGAACCGAGAGATCGCCATCTTAACTAAAAAATAAGGAAGACAAATTAGGCCAAAAATTATATCATGTAATAAAAATATTTCGATCTTCCAGAAAATTTGGAAAATAGCCTCGAGGTCAGAAAAATCTGCAAAAATGTCTGTTGGAGCCGGGAGATCGCCATCTTCAACTGAACAATAAAGGAAGACAAACTAAGTCTATAAACATCATATCATTTAATAAAAAGATCCATATCTTCAATGAACTTTTGAAAATAGTTCTGAGCAGAGATAAATCCCCCAAAATGTCCTTGGAACCGGGAGATCGACATCTTCAACTGAAAAATAAGAGAAGACAAATTTAGGCTTAAAAAGCATATCATTTAATATAAATATTCATATCTTACAGAAAATTTAGAAAATAGACCGGAGTTTAGGACAATCCCTAAAAATGTCCGTTGGAACCGGGAGAATGCCATCTTCAACTGAAAAATTAGAGAAGACAAAATTAGGCCAAAATGTTATCATTTAATAAAAATATTCATATCTTCCCCCAAAATGCAGAAAATAGCCCTGAACTCAAAAAAATACGCAAGAATGTTCGTTTGAACCCGGAGATGGTCCTCTTCAACTGAAAAAAATAGAAGAAAAAATTTGGCTGTAAAAACAATATCATTTAATAAAAATGTCCATATCTTATAGAAAATGCAGAAAATAGTCCGGAGCTCAGAAAATTCCGCTCAAATGTTTGTTGGAACCGGGAGATCAACATCTTCAATTAAAAAAGAGAAGACAAAATTAGGCCAATACTTATATTATTTAATAAAAAGGTGCATATCTTCCAGAAAATGTTGAAAAAATTGCTCCAAACTAAGAAAACTCAGCATAAATGTCCATTGGAAACGGTAGATTGCCATCTTCAGCTGAAAAAAAATAAGAGAAGACAAACAAATGTTATAAAAATCATATCATTTAATAAAAAGATACAAATCTTCCATAAAATGTCGAAAATAGCATCGAGCTCAGAAAAATCAGCAAAAATGTCTATTGGAACTGGGAGATCGCCATCTTCAATTAAAAAAATAAGAGAAGACAAACTTAGGCCAAAAATCATATAATTTAATAAAAAGATGCATACCTTCCAAGAAATTTAGAAAATAGCCCTAGGTTAGAAAAATACGCAAAAATGTCGTTTGAACCCGGAGATGGCCATCTTCAGAAGACAAAATTAGGATGTAAAACAATATCATTTAATAAAAAGGTCCATATCTTACAGAAAATGTAGAAAATAGTCTGAAGCTTAGAAAAATCTGCAAAATGTCTGTTGGAACTGGCAGATTGCCATCTTCAACTTGAAAAAGAGAAGACAAAATTAGGCCAAATAATCTTATCGTTTAGTAGAAAGGTCCATATCTTCCAGAAAATTGTCCCATTCAAAGAAAAATCAGCAAAAATGTCCGTTGGAAACGGTAGACCGCCATCTTCAACTGAAAAATTAAGAGAAGACAAAAGTAGGCTATAAAAATCATATCATTTAATAAAAAGAGGCATATCTTACATAAAATGTAGAAAATAGCACCGAGCTAAGAAAAATCAGCAAAAATATCTGTTTGAACTGAGAGGTCGCCATCTTCAACTGAAAAAATAAGTGAAGACAAGCTTAGGCCAAAAATCATATAATCTGATAAAGATCCATTTCTTCTAGAAAATTTAGAAAATAACATCGAGGTTAGAAATTGCAAAAAATTGTCTGTTAGAACCGGGAGATCTCCATCTGCACCATAAAAATAAGAGAAGACAAATTTAGGCCAAAAAATTATTTCATTTAATAAAAAGATCCATAACTTTCTGAAAATGTAGAAAAATAGTACCGATCTCAGAAAAATACGCAAAATGTCCATTGGAATCGGAAGATCGCCATCTTCAACTGAAAAATAAGAGAAGAAATAATTAGGTTATAAAAAGAATATCATTAAATATAAAGATTCATATTTTAAAGAAAATATAGAAAATAGCCCGGAGCTCAGAAAAATCCCTTAAAATTTCGTTGGAACCTAGAGATCGCCATCTTTAACAAAAATATAAGAGAAGATAATATTAGGCCAAAAATCATATCATTTAATAAGAAGATCAATATAATACAAAAAATTTAGAAAATATCCCCGAGGTCAGATAAATCCGCAAAAACGTTCCTTGGAACTGGGAGATCGCTATCTCCAAATGAAAAATAAGAGAAGACAAATTTAGTCTATAAAAATCTTAATCATTTAATAAAACGATCCATATCTTCAACGAACTTTTTAAAATCGTTCCGAGCTGAGAAAAATCCGTAAAAATATCCGGTGGAACCGTGATATCGACATCTTCAATTGAAAAATATGAGAAGATAAAATTAGGCTAAAAATCTTATCATTTAATATAAATATTCGTATCTTCCAGAAAAATTAGATAATAGTCCGAAGCTCAGAAAAACCCCTAAAAATGTCTGTTGGAACCGGGAGATCGCTATCTTTAACTGAAAAATAAAAGAAGACAAAATTAGGCCAAAATGATACCATTTAATAAAAAGATTCATATCTTCCAGAAAATGCAGAAAAGTCCCGTACTCAGAAATATAAGATAAAATGTCTGCTTGAACCCGGGGATGGCCATCTTCAATTTAAAAAACAGAAGACAAAATTTGGCTGTAAAAACCATTTCATTTAATAAAAAGGTTCATATCTTACAAAAAATATTGAAAAATAGTACAGAGCTAAGAAAAATCCGCTCAAATGTCCGTTGAAATCGGGAGATCGCCATCTTCAACTAAAAAACGAGAAGACAAAATTAGGCCAAATAATCATAACATTTAATAAAAAGGTCCATATCTTCCAGAAAATGTAGAAAAATTGTCCCTAGCTAAGAAAATCAGTAAAAATGTCCGTTGGAAACGGTAGACCGCCACCATGAACTGAAAAATAAGACAAGACAAACGTAGGCTATAAAAATTAAATCATTTAATAAAAAAAATACATATCTGTCATAAAATATAGAAAATAGCATCGCTTAATTGTCCGTTTGAACTGGGAGATCGTCATCTTCAACTAAAAAAAGAGAAGACAAAATTAGGCAAAATAAAAATATCATTTACTAAAAAGGTCAATATCTTCTGGAAATGTCGAAAAATTGCCCCAAACTAAGAAAAATCAACAAAATTGTCCGTTGGAACCTGTAGATCGCCACCTTCAATTGAAAATAAAGGAAGAAAAATGTAGACTATAAAAATCATATCATTTAATAAAAATATACACATCTTCCTTTAAATGTAGAAAATAGCACGGAGCTCAGAAAAATCAGCAAACAATGTCGTTCGAACCAGGAGATCGCCACCTTCAAGTGAAAAATAAAAGAAGACAAAATTAGGCCAAAAATCCTTTCATTTAATAAGCTGATCAATATTTTCCAGAAAATTTAGAAATTAGCACATAGCTCAGAAAAATTTGCAAAAATGTCCGTTAGAACAGGGAGATCACCATTTTCAACTAAAAAATAAGAGAAGACAAAATTAGGCTAAAAATTATATCGTTTAATATAAAGATCCATATATTAGATAAAATGTTGAAAATAGCCCGGAGTTCAATAAAATCCGCACAAATGTTCGTTGAAACTGAGAGATCGCCATCTTCAACTTAAAAAAGAGAAAACAAAATTAGGCCAAAAATCATAATATTTAATACAAAGATATATATTTTCCAAAAAACATAGAAAAATGGCGCCAAGCTAAGAAAAATCCGCAAAAATTTGCATTTGAACCGGTTGATCGCCATCTTCAACTGAAAAAATAAGAGAAGAGAAACGTAGACTATAAAAATCATATCATTTAATAAAATGATCCATATCTTCCATAAAATGAAGAAAATAGAACCGAACTTATAAAAATCTGCAAAAATGTCTGTTGGAACTGGGAGATCGCCTTCTTCAATTAAAAAATAAGAAAACAAAAATAGCCATGAAGTCAGAATAATCTGCAAAAATGTCTGTTAGAACTGGGAGATCGTCATCTTCAACTTAAAAATAAGAGAAGACAACATTAGGCAAAAAATCATATCATTTAATAAAAAGATCCAAAACTTTCTGTAAATGTAGAAAAATAACACCGTTCTAAATAATCCGCAAAAGTGTCAGTTGGAATCAGGAGCTTGCCATCTTCAACTGAAAAATAAGAGAAGACAAAATTAGGTTATAAAAATCACATCTATAATATAAAGATTCATATCTTAAAGAAAATGTAGAAAATAGCTCGTAGCTCAAAAGAATCCCAAAAAATGTTCGTTGGAACCGAGAGATCGCCATCTTTAACTGAAAAATACGGAAGACAAATTAGGCCAAAAAACATATCATTTAATAAAAATATTTATATCTTCCGAAAAATTTGGAAAATTGCCTCGAGGTCGGAAAATCCGCAAAAATGTCTGTTGGAACCGGGAGATCACCATCTTCAACTGAAAAATAAGCGAAGACAAACTAATGTTGAATATTGGACTCCCCGGATTTGGTTTTGATGATGAGCAAACATAAATAATCCATGAACTAACAATTTGTGAGCGCAGTATTGGAGATCGTCGCCAAATTCACGAGAACATTCAAAGCGACATCTCAACACTTCCCAAAGCTCGTATTCATGCCTAAAGCTTCGTTGAAGCTCTTGCGCCATTTTGGAAGTTATGAAGATTCAATCGAAGCTCTCGAAGACCGTTTATTAAGGTTTTATTTATAGTCTTTTAGCTTCGATATATAGAATGTTAAGCCTTGGTATATCTTACGTTTCTATCTTACGTTTCTATCTTCATTACGCTCATTTCGTAGCTCTAGGATCCTTGCACAAGTTCATTCTAACTTCCTCGAAGCATCGCGCTTCGATTCGGACTTTATTGTGCATGTTAGTTGGTACAAGAACAAGTACTGACCGACTAGATGGTGATCTAGTCGGTCGGCAACTCTTCTTGGACCGACTAGTTTGATTCCTTAATTTCTTGGACTTTACTGTTTACAGTTAGTCGGTCTACGTTGACTCACCGACCGACTAGTTTGTGAACTAGTCGGTCAGTGATGCTTCTTTGACCGACTAGTTGTGACTTACTGTTCATGCTAAATTTCTCCTAAGCTACTGTTTATCGTTAGTCGGTCTAAGAACGTTTGGTGACCGACTAGTTGACAATCTAGTCGGTCAACTTTTGTTCTTGGACCGACTAAGTCAACTTGTGTTCAGACTATTTCATTTTGCCTCTTAGTCGGTCTACGTTCATTGACTGACCGACTAGTTGTGAAACTAGTCGGTCAGAAAGTCTTCTTGGACCGACTAGATTTCTAGGTCTGAAATTCTATCTCTTCTCAGATCTTCACTTAGTCGGTCCATGCTGTTTGACTGACCGACTAGTCGATGAACTAGTCGGTCAGTGAGTGTTCTTTGACCGACTAATTCTCACAGATTTCTATCCGTTGGAGAATGACCTAACTTGTTTTTATGGGACCCTATAAATACGAACCTAGGTCATTTCTATCTAGGTTAGAGCTTCCATTCAGAGATTCATTGAGATCAAAAGAGATAGCTATTCTCACTCAAATCTAAAGCTCTCTTCCTCACAAGAAACCCATTCTCTCTCATTTCTAGATCTAGAATCCATCTAGAGAGAAGCTTGTTCTTGGTGAGCTCTTCAAGCTATTGCTTGATCCAAGTCTCCAAATCATCCCTAGGCACCGATTGCTGGTCATTTCCTTGGTGCTAGGTCTTGGTGACTTCATCTTCCTCAAATCCTTCATTTCACCATTTGGGTAAGAAAAACTCAAGGTATAGGATTTTGTGGTAAGATTGTTTATTTCATATTAAACTCTTTAATATTGCTTTGTGATTCTCTCGGTTGTGAGAGAAGGTTGTGATCCCGGGTTGTGGGATTCACGTTTGCTATTGCATGTATGATTTGATCTTGTGAAGGTTTTTCACAAGATATTCATAGTGGAAATCTTGAGTTAGGGTTTCTAACTCAAGTATCCGGAGGGGATCCGGGTGGTTGGGACGTAGGATCACCGGGGAACAAGTCGGGGAGACTTGGGTGGATCCGAACCCATTAACATCATTTGTTAGCATTGTTAATTTTGTTGTTGTCATTCAATTTAAGCTTCCGCAAATTGATTTGGTAGTTGTTTGCAATTTAATTTGGAATTATACTCCTTATTATTTTAAAGTACTATTCACCCCCCCTCTAGTACTTGTGCAGTAGCTGGTAGGGCATTACAACTAAGTCTACAAAGATCATATCACTTAATAAAAAGATCCATATCTTCAATGAACTATTGAAAATAGTTCTGAGCAGAGAAAAGTCCGCAAAAATATCCGTTGGAACTGGGAGAACGACATCTTTAACTGAAAAATAAGAGAAGATAGATTTAGGCTTAAAATAACATATCATTTAATATAAATAATCATATATTATAGAAAATTAGAATAGTAGGAGTTCAGAAAAATCCCGAAAAATCTCTGTTGGTACCGGAAGAACGCGATCTTCAACTAAAAAATTAGAGAATACAAAATTAGGCCAAAATGATATCATTTAATAAAAATATTCAAATCTTCCACAAAATGCAGAAAATAGCCCCGAACTCAAAAAATACACAATAATGTTCGTTTGAACCCGGAGATCGCCCTCTTCAACTGAAAAAACAGAAGAAAAAATTAGGTTGTAAAACCAATATCATTTAATAAAAAGGTCCATATCTTACAGAAAAGGCAGAAAATAGTCCGGAGCTCAGAAACATCCGCTCAAATGTTCATGGAACCGGGAGATCGACTTCTTCAACTGAAAAAAGAGAAGACAAAATTAGGCCAAATACTCATATTATTTAATTAAAAGGTTCATATCTTCCAGAAAATGTAGAAAAATTGCTCCAAACTAAGAAAATCAGCAAAAATATCCATTGTAAACAGTAGATTGCCATCTTTAGCTGAAAAAACAAGAGAAGACAAACATAGGTTATAAAAATCATACCATTTAATAAAAAGATATAATCTTCCATAAAATGTCGAAAATAGCACCGAGCTCAGAAAAATCAGCAAAAATGTCTATTGGAATTGGGAGACCGCCATCTTTAATTGAAAAATAAGAGAAGACAAACTTAGGCCAAAAATCATATAATTTAATAAAAAGATCCAAACCTTCGAAAAAATTTAGAAAATAGCCCCGAGGTCAGAAAAATACGCAAAAAATTCTGTTTGAACCTTGAGATGGCCATCTTCAGAAGACAAAATTAGGCTGTAAAACCTTATCATTTAAAAAAAGGTCCATATATTACAGAAAATATAGAAAATAGTTTGAAGCTAACAAAAACCTGCAAAAATATTCGTTGGAACTGGGAGATTGCCATCTTCAACTTAAAAAGAGAAAACAAAATTAGGCCAAATAATCTTATCATTTAGTAGAAAGGTCCATATCTTCCAGAAAATGTAGAAAATTGCCACATTCTAAAAAATCAGTAAAAATGTCCGTTGGAAACAGTAGACCGCCATCTTCAACTGAAAAATTAAGAGAAGACAAATGTAGGCTATAAAAATCATATCAATTAATAAAAAGAGACATATCTTACATAAAATGTAGAAAATAGCAATGAGCTTAGAAAAATCGGTAAAAATATCTGTTGGAACCGAGAGATCGCCATCTTCAATTGAAAAATGAGTGAAGACAAACTAAGGCCAAAAATCTTATAATCTAATAAAAAGATCCATATCTTTCAGAAAATTTAGAAAATAGCCTCGTGGTTAGAATAATCCGCAAAAAATGTCTTTTAGAACCGAAAGATCTCCATCTTCAACATAAAAATAAAAGAAGACAAATTTAGGCCAAAAAGTATATCATTTAATAAAAAGATTCATAACTTTTCGAAAATGTAGAAAAATAGTACTGATCTCAGAAAAATCCATAAAAATGTTAGTTGGAATCGGGAGATTGCCATCTTCAACTGAAAATTAATAGAAGAAAAAATTAGGTTATAAAAATCATATCTATAATATAAAGATTCATAGCTTAAAGAAAATGTAGAAAATAGCTTGTATCTCAGAAAAATCCCAAAAAATGTCCGTTGGAACCGAGCAATCGCCATCTTTATCTGAAAAATAAGGAAGACAAATTAGGCCAACAATTATATCATTTAATAAAAATATTTATATCTTCCAAATAATTTGGAAAATAGCCTCAAGGTTAGAAAATGCGCCAAAATGTCCGTTGGAACCGGGAGAACGCCATCTTCAACTGAAAAATAAGGCAAGACAAACTAAGTCTATGAAAAATCATATCATTTAATAAAAGGATCCATATCTTCAATGAACTTTTGAAAATAGTTCTGAGCCGAGAAAAATCCGCAAAAACGTCCGTTGGAACCGGGAGATCGACATCTTCAACTAAAAAAATAAGAGAAGATAGCTTTAGGCCTAAAAAGCATATCATTTAATATAAATATTCATATCCTACAGAAAATTAGAATAGTACGGAGTTCAAAAAATCCCTAAAAATGTCCGTTTGAACGGGAGAACGCCATCTTCAACTGAGAATTAGGGAAGACAAAATTAGGCCAAAATATTATCATTTAATAAAATATTCATATCTTCCCCAAAATGCAGAAAATGGCCCTGAACTTAAAAAAAATTCGCAAGAATGTTCGTTTGAACCCGGAGATGGCCCTCTTCAACTGAAAAACCAGAAGAAAAAAATAGGCTGTAAAAACCATATCATTTTAAAAAAGGTCCATTTCTTACAGAAAAGGCAGAAATAGTCCGGAGCTCAGAAAAATCCGCTCAAATTTTCGTTGGAACTGGGAGATCGAGATCTTCAACTGAAAAAAGAGAAGCAAAAAATTAGGCCAAATACTCATATTATTTAATAAAAAGATACATATCTTCCAGAAAATGTCGAAAAATTGCTCCAAACTAAGAAAAATCAGCAAAAATGTCCATTGGAAATGGTCGATTCCCATCTTTAACTAAAAAATAAGAGAAGACAAACATATGTTAAAAAATCATACCATTTAATAAAAAGATACATATCTTCCATAAAATGTCGAAAATAGCATCGAGCTCAGAAAATCAGCAAAATGTCTATTGGAACTGGGAGATCGCCATCTTCAATTGAAAAATAAGAGAAGACAAACTTAGGCCAAAAATTATATAATTTAATAAAAAGATCCATACCTTCCAAAAATTTAGAAAATTGCCCCGAGGTCAGAAAGATACGCAAAAATGTCCGTTTGAACCCGGAGATGGCCATCTTTAGACGACAAAATTCGGATGTAAAACCATATCATTTAATAAAAAGGTCCATATTTTAGAGAAATGTAGAAAATACTCCGAAGCTCAAAAAACCAAGCAAAAATATCCGTTGGACCTGGGAGATTGCCATCTTCAACTTAAAAAAGAGAAGACAAAATTAGGCCAAGTAATCTTATCATTTAGTAGAAAGGTCCATATCTTCCAGAAAATATAGAGAAATTGCCCCATTCAAAGAAAAATCAATAAAAATGTCCGTTGGAAATGGTAGACCGCCATCTTCAACTGAAAAATTAAGAGAAAACAAAGGTAGGCTATAAAAATCATATCTTTAATAAAAAGAGACATATCTTACATAAAATGTAGAAAGTAGCACCGAGCTTAGAAAAATCGGCAAAAATATCTGTTGGAACCGGGAATCGCCATCTTCAATTGAAAAATAAGTGAAGACAAACAAAGGACAAAAACCTTATAATCTAATAAAAAGATCCATATCTTCCAGAAAATTTAGAAAATAGCCCCGTGGTAAGAATAATTCGAAAAAAGCGTCTATTAGAACCGAAAGATCTCCATCTTCAACATAAAAATAAGAGAAGATATTTTTAGGCCAAAAAATCATATCATTTAATATAAAGATCCATAACTTTCCGAAAATGTAGAAAAATAGTAATAAGCTCAGAAAAATCCGCAAAAATGTCAGTTGGAATCAGGAGATTGCCAACTTCAACTGAAAAATAATAGAAGACAAAATTAGGTTATAAAAATCATATCTATAATATAAAGATTTATATCTTAAAGAAAATGTAGAAAATAGCCCGTAACTCAAAAAAATCCCAAAAAATGTCCGTTGGAACCGAGTGATCGCCATCTTAACGGAAAAATAAGGAAGACAAATTAGGCCAAAAATTATATCATTTAACAAAAATATTTATATCTTCCAAAAAATTTGGAAAATAGCCTCGAAGTCAGAAAAATCTGCAAAAATGTCTGTTGGAGCCGGGAGATCGCCATCTTCAACTGAACAATAAGGGAAGACAAACTAAGCCTATAAAAATCATATCATTTAATAAAAAGATCCATATCTTCAATGAAATTTTGAAAATAGTTCTGAGCAGAGATAAATCCGCCAAAATGTCCTTGGAACCGGGAGATCGACATCTTCAACTGAAAAATAAGAGAAGACAAATTTAAGCTTAAAAAGCATATCATTTAATATAAATATTCATATCTTACAGAAAATTTAGAAAATAGACCGGAGTTTAGGACAATCCCTAAAAATGTCCATTGGAACCGGGAGAATGCCATCTTCAACTGAAAAATTAGAGAAGACAAAATTAGGCCAAAATGTTATCATTTAATAAAAATATTCATATCTTCCCCAAAATGCAGAAAACAGCACTGAACTCAAAAAAATATGCAAGAATGTTCGTTTGAACCCGGAGATGGTCCTCTTCAACTGAAAAAAATAGAAGAAAAGATTTGGCTGTAAAAACAATATCATTTAATAAAAAGGTCCATATCTTATAGAAAATGCAGAAAATAGTCCGGAGCTCAGAAAAATCCGCTCAAATGTTTGTTGGAACCGGGAGATCAACATCTTCAACTAAAAAAGAGAAGACAAAATTAAGGCAATACTTATATTATTTAATAAAAAGGTGCATATCTTCCAGAAAATGTTGAAAAATTGCTCCAAACTAAGAAAAATCAGCATAAATGTCCATTGGAAACAGTAGATTGCCATCTTCAGCTGAAAAAATAAGAGAAGACAAACATATGTTATAAAAATCATATCATTTAATAAAAAGATACAAATCTTCCATAAAATGTCGAAAATAGCATCAAGCTCAGAAAAATCAGCAAAAATGTCTATTGGAACTGGGAGATCGCCATCTTCAATTAAAAAAAATAGGAGAAGACAAACTTAGGCCAAAAATCATATAATTTAATAAAAAGATCCATACCTTCCAAGAAATTTAGAAAATAGCCATAGGTCAGAAAAATATGCAAAAATGTCGTTTGAACCCGGAGATGGCCATCTTCAGAAGACAAAATTAGGATGTAAAACAATATCATTTAATAAAAAGGTCCATATCTTACAGAAAATGTAGAAAATAGTCCGAAGCTTAGAAAAATCTGCAAAATGTCTGTTGGAACCGGGAGATTGCCATCTTCAACTTGAAAAAGAGAAGACAAAATTAGGCCAAATAATCTTATCGTTTAGTAGAAAGGTCCATATCTTCCAGAAAATTGTCCCATTCAAAGAAAAATCAGCAAAAATGTCCGTTGGAAACGGTAGACCGCCATCTTCAACTGAAAAATTAAGAGAAGACAAACGTAGGCTATAAAAATCATATCATTTAATAAAAAGAGTCATATCTTACATAAAATGTAGAAAATAGCACCGAGCTAAGAAAAATCGGCAAAAATATCTGTTTGAACTGAGAGGTCGCCATCTTCAACTGAAAAAAATAAGTGAAGACAAGCTTAGGCCAAAAATCATATAATCTGATAAAGATCCATTTCTTCCAGAAAATTTAGAAAATATCATCGAGGTCAGAAATTACAAAAAATTGTCCGTTAGAACCGGGAGATCTCCATCTGCAACATAAAAATAAGAGAAGACAAATTTTGGCCAAAAAATTATTTCATTTAATAAAAAGATCCATAACTTTCTGAAAATGTAGAAAAATAGTACTGATCTCAGAAAAATACGCAAAATGTCCATTGGAATCGGAAGATCGCCATCTTCAACTGAAAAATAAGAGAAGAAATAATTAGGTTATAAAAAGAATATCATTAAATATAAAGATTCATATTTTAAAGAAAATATAGAAAATAGCCCGGAGCTCAGAAAAATCCCTTAAAATGTTCGTTGGAACCTAGAGATCAAAAATATAAGAGAAGATAATATTAGGCCAAAAATCATATCATTTAATAAGAAGATCAATATCATACAAAAAATTTAGAAAATATCCCCGAGGTCAGATAAATCCGCAAAAACGTTCCTTGGAACTGGGAGATCGCCATCTCCAAATGAAAAATAAGAGAAGACAAATTTAGTCTATAAAAATCGTATCATTTAATAAAACGATCCATATCTTCAACGAACTTTTTAAAATAGTTCCGAGCTGAGAAAAATCCGCAAAAATATCCGGTGGAACCGTGATATCGACATCTTCAATTGAAAAATATAAGAAGACAAAATTAGGCTAAAAATCATATCATTTAATATAAATATTCGTATCTTCCAGAAAAATTAGATAATAGTCCGAAGCTTAGAAAAACCCCTAAAATGTCCGTTGGAACCGGGAGATCGCTATCTTTAACTAAAAAAATAAAAGAAGACAAAATTAGGCCAAAATGATACCATTTAATAAAAAGATTCATATCTTCCAGAAAATGCAGAAAAGTCCCGTACTCAGAAATATAAGATAAAATGTTTGCTTGAACCCGGGGATGGCCATCTTCAATTTAAAAAACATAAGACAAAATTTGGCTGTAAAAACCATTTCATTTAATAAAAAGGTTCATATCTTACAAAAAATATTGAAAAATAGTACAGAGCTCAGAAAAATCGTCTCAAATGTTCGTTGAAATCGAGAGATCGCCATCTTCAACTGAAAAAACGAGAAGACAAAATTAGGCCAAATAATCATAACATTTAATAAAAAGGTCCATATCTTCCAGAAAATGTAGAAAAATTGTCCCTAGCTAAGAAAAATCAGTAAAAATGTCCGTTGGAAACGGTAGACCGCCACCATGAATTGAAAAATAAGACAAGACAAACGTAGGCTATAAAAATTGTATCATTTAATAAAAAGATACATATATGTCATAAAATATAGAAAATAGCATCGAGCTAAGAAAAACCAACAAAAGTGTCTGTTGGAACCGGGAGATCGCCGTCTAAAACTGAAAAATAAGAGAAGATAGAATTAGGCCAAAAACCATATCATTCAATAAGAAGATCAATAGCATACTTAAAATTTAGAAAATATCCTCGAGGTCAGATAAATCTGCAAAAATGTCCGTTGTAACCGGTAGATCGCCATCTTCAACTGAAAAATAAAAGAAGACAAAACTAGGTCAAAAAATCATAACCTTTAATAAAGATACGTTACTTTTTTAAAATGTAGAAAAATATCCCCGAGCTCAGAAAAATCCGCAAAATGTCCGTTGGAACCAGGAGATCGCCATTTTCAACTGAAAAAATAAGAGAAGATAAAATTATGCTATAAAACATATTAGGGTTATTTAGTACTGACCCCCTGTGTTTTCTCGGAAATTAGTAGTACCCCCCTATGGTTTCAATAATTAGTAAGACCCCCTTCCACAATTAGTATCACCCCAGGGTTTCTCAAAAATTAGTATCACCCCCCTATGGCAGGGGGGTCTTACTAATTATTGAAACCATAGGGGGGTACTACTAATTTCCGAGAAAACACAGGGGGTCAGTACTAAATAACCCAACATATTATTTAATATAAAGATCCATATCTTACAGAAAATGTAGAAAATAGTCCGATGCTAAAAAAATCCACACAAATGTTCGTTGGAACTGAGAGATCGCCATATTCAACTGAAAAAAGAAAGACAAAATTTGGCCAAAAAAATCATAACATTTAATAAAAAGATACATATTTTCCAGAAAATGTAGAAAAACAGCGCAAAGTAATGAAAAATCCACAAAAATGTGTATTGGAACAGGTAGATTGCCATCTTCAACTGAAAAAGTAAGAGATGAGAAACGTAGGCTATAAAAATTATATCATTTAATAAAAATATCCATATCTTCCATAAAATGTAGAAAATAGTTCCAAGCTCATAAAAATTGGCAAAAATGTCCGTTGGAACAGGGAGATCGCCATCTTCAATTAAAATAAGAGAAGAAAACTTAGGCCAAGAATCATATAATTTAATAAAAAGATTCATATCTTCAAGAAAATTAAGAAAATAGCCCCGAGGTTAGAATAATCCGTAAAAATGTCCGTAAGAACTGGGAGATTGCCATATTCAACTTAAAAAATAAGAGAAGACAAAATTAGACCAAAAATCATATTGTTTAATAAAAAGATCCAAACATCCTGAAAATGTAGGAAAATAGCACCGATCTCAGAAAAATTCGCAAAATTGTCCGTTGGTATCAGGAGATTGCCATCTTCAACTAAAAATTAGAGAAGACAAAATTAGGTTATAAAAAATCAAATCATTAATACAAAGATTCATATCGGGCAGAAAATGTAGAAAATAGCTCGAAGCTCAGTGAAGTCTAGAAAAATGTTCGTTGGAATCGGGAGATTGCCATCTTCAATTGTAAAATGAGAGAAGACAAAATTAGGCCAAAAATCAAATCATTAATAAAAAGATCCATAACGTCTAGAGAGTTTAGAAAATAGCAGAAAAATCCGCAAAAAATGTTCATTGGAACCAGAAGATCGCCATCTTCAACTGATAAATAAGAGAAGACAAAATTAGGCCAAAAATCCTATCATTTAATAAAAAGATCCATATCTTCTAGAAAATTTAGAAAATAGATCCGAGATCAGAGAAATCCACAAAAATATCAGTTAGAACCGAAAGATCGCCATCTTCAAGTAAAAAATCAGAGAAGACAAAGTTAAGCATAAAATCATATCATTTAATATAAATATTCGTATCTTACTGAAAATTTAGAAATAGCTTACATCTCAAAAAATCCCTAAAAATGTTTGTTGGAATTGGGAGATCGCCATCTTCAACGAAAATAGTAAGAGAAGACAAAATTAGGCCAAAAAATCATATCATTTTAAAAAAAGATTTATAACTTCTTGAAAATGTATAAAAATTACCCCGAGTTCTGAAAAATCCGCAAAAATGTTCGTTGGACTCAGGAAATCGTCATATTCAACTGAAAAATAAAGGAAGACAAAATTAGGCTATAGAAATCATATCATTTAATATTAATATCCATATCTTACAGAAAATGTAAAAAATAGCTCGGAGCTCAAGAAAATCCATACAAATGTCCGTTGGAATTGAGAGATAACCATATTCAAATAAAAAAAGAGAATATAAAATTTGGCCAAAAAATTATAACATTTAATAAAACGATACATATTTTTCAGAAAATGTAGAAATATATCCCCAAGCTAAGAAAAATCCACAAAAATGTACATGGGAACCGATAGATCGACATCTTCAAATGAATACGAGAAGACAAACGGAGGATATAAAAATCATATCATTTAATAAAAAATACAGATCTTCCGTAAAATGTAGAAAATAGCCCTAAGGTCAGAATAATTCGTAAAAATGTCTGTTGGAACCAGGAGATCGCCATCATCAATTGAAAATATAAGAGAAGGCAAAATTAGGACAAAAAATCATATCATTTAATAAAAAGACCCATAACTTCCCGAAAATGTAGAAAAATAGTCCGAGCTCAGAAAAATCCCTAAAATTATCTGCTGGAACTGGGTGATCGCTACTTCAACCGAAAAATAAAAGAAGACAAAATTATGCTACCAAAATCATATCATTTAATAAATTTGTCTATGTCTTCAATAAAATGTACAAAATAGTCTCAAGAACATAAAAATCCGCATAAATGTCCATTGTAACCGGGAGGTCATCATCTTCAACTGAAAAATAAGAAAAGACAAAATTAGGGTGCAAAAATCATATCACTTAATGAAAAGATTCATATCTTCAATTAAATATAGAAAATAGTCTCGATATCATAAAAATCCGTCAAAATGTCCGTTAGAATCGAGAGATCGCCATTTTAACCTAAAAAATAAGAGAAGACAAATTTAGGCTATAAAAAGATTTGTTTCATCAATGAAATGTAGAAAATAGGTTTGATGTTGAAAAAATCTGCAAAAATGTTCGTTGGAACCGAGAGATCGCCATCTTCAACATAAAAATAAGAGAAGACAAAATTAGTTTATCAAAATCATATTATTTAATAAAAAGATTAGTATCATACAAAAATGTAGAAAATAGCTCGGAGCTTAGAAAAATGGGCAAAAATGTCCGTTGGAACCAGGAGATTGCCATCTTCAACAGAAAATAAGAGAAGACAAAATTAGGCCTAAAAATCCTATCATTTAATAAAATGACCATTTCTTCCATAAAATGTAGGAAAATAGCCACGAACACAGAAAAACTGTAAAAATGTCCTTTGGAACCAGGAGATCGCCATATTCAACTGAAAAATAAGAGAAGACACAATTAGGCTATAAAAATCATATCAATTAATATAAAGATTCATATCTGAGAGAATGTAGAAAATAGCCTGGCGCTAAGAAAAATCAGTTCAAATATTTTTTGGAACCAGGAGATCACCATCTTCAACTGAAAAAAGAAAAGACAAAATTAGGCCAAAATCTTATTATTTAATAAAAAGATCCATATCTTCCAGAAAATGTTGAAAAATATCCCCAAGTTAAGAAAAATTGCAAAAATGTTCGTTCGAACTGATAGATCGACATCTCCAACTGAAAAATAAGAGAAGACAACCGCAGGATATAAAAATCATATCATTTAATAAAAATACATATCTTCCATTAAATGTAGAAAATAGCATCGAGTTAAGAAAAATCCGCCAAAATGTTCGTTGGAACCAGGAGATCGCCATCTTCAACTTAAAAAATAAGAGAAGACAAAATTTGGCCAAAATTCATTTAATTTATTAAGAAAATATATATCTTCCAGAAAATTAGGCTACGAAAATCATATCAATTAATAAAACGATTCATATCTTCAATTAAATGTAGAAAATAGTCTCGAGGTCAGAAAATACTGCAAAAATATCTGTTGGAACCGGGAGATCGCCATGTACAACTGAAAAATAAGAGAAGACAAATTTAGGCTATAAAAATAACATGTAATAAAAGATACATTAGTTCAATAAACTGTAGAAAATAGCCCCGAGCTTAAAAAATCAGCAAAAATGTCCGTTGGAATCCGGAGATCGCCATCTTCAATTGGAAAATAAGAGAAGACAAAATTAGGCCAAAATATCATATTAAGTAATAAAATGATCCATATCTTCCAAAAAATGTGGAAAATAGGCCGGAGCTCAGCAAAATCTGTAAAAATGTTCATTAGAACCGAGAGATCGCCATCTTCAACTGGAATATAAGAGAAGACCAAATTAGGACAAAAAATCATATCATTTAATAAAAAGATCGACATCTTCAATTAGAAAAATAAGAGAAGACAAATTTAGGCTACAAAAATCATATCAATTAATAAAAAGATTCATAGCTTTCATATAATATAGAAAATAGCACCATGCTCAGAAAATGATATATATCTTACTAGTTGAAGATGGTCCTAGTTATAATGGACATTTTTGGCCTAATTTTGTCTTCTCTGATATCATTCAATAAAACGATCCATATCTTCCAGAAAATATGGTAGATAGCCCAGAGCTCAAATTAATCCGTGAAAAGGTCTGTTGGAACCGGGAGATCGACATCTTCAATCGAAATATTAGAAAAGACAAATTAAGACCAAAAACTTATATCATTTAATAAAAAGATCGCCATCATCAACTGGAAAATAAGAAAAGACAAAATTAGGCAACACAAATCATATCAATTAATATAAAAATTCTTATCTTCCAGAAAATATATAAAATAGCTCCGAGCTCAGAAAAATACGCAAAATTTCCGTTGAAACAGAGAGATCTCCATCTTCAACTGAAAAATAAGAGAAGACAAAATTAGGCTATAAAAATCATATTATTTAATATAAAGATTCATATCTTACAGAAAATGTAGAAAATAGCCATGAGTTGAGAAAAATCCGCAAAAATGTCTGTTGGAACCGGAAGATCACTATCTTCATCTAAAAAATATGAGAAGACGAAATTACGCTTTAAATATCATAGCATTTAATATAAATATTCATATCTTGCAGAAAATGTAGAAAATTGCCCGGAGCATAGAAAAATTCGCAAAAAATGTCCGTTAGGAACATGAGATCGTCGTATTCAACTAAAAAAATAAGATAAGACAAACTTAGTCTACAAAATCATATTGTTTAATAAAAAGACCCTTATCTTCAATAAACTGAAGAAAATAGTTCCGAGCTTAGAAAAATTGAAAAAAATTGCCGTTAGAACTGGAAGGTCGCCATCTTCAACTGAATAATAAGAGAAGACAAAATTAGGCCAACAATCATATCATTTAATAAAAATATATCTAGCTTTCCATAAATATAGAAAAATAGCCCAGAGCTCAGAAAAATATGCCAAAATGTCCGTTGGAACTGGGAGATCGCCATTTTCTACTTAAAAATAAGGGAAGACAAAATTAGGCTATGAAAATCATTTCATTTAATATAAAGAACCATATTTTACAGAAAATGTACAAAATGGCCCCGAGCTCAAAAAAATCCGCACAAATGCCCTTTTGAACTGATATATATTGCCATCTTCAACTGAAAAAAGAAAAGAGAAAATTCGGCTAAAAAATCATAACATTGTTGTGAAGGGTTAAGGCCTAGGAAACCCCTAGCCTCATATATATATATTACTCAATGTGTGTGGATACTCAATAGGCCCATTTGACCCTATTCATAACACTTCCCCTTATACAACCATCATTGTATACTCAACATATGAATACTGCAGGATCCATAGTTCTTATGAGTATCATAAGGGGTGGATACTTCCAGATCCTTAGTTAGGGATAACTGCCTCGTTAAAAACTTAGCTATGGAAAATCCAGTGCACAAAACCAATAGCAAAGGAAAAAGAGTACAGTTCTCCATAACTTCTCCTGATTAGTGGAAGTATTTAGGGGTGGATACTTCTGGATCCAGAGTCAATGAGATTGCCTCGTTAAAACCTTTAGCTATGGAAAACATAGTGAAAAAAACCAATAGCCAAGGAAAAAGAGTACAACATTCATTTGGCTCCCCCTGATCTATACAACCTGCAAGCTTGCTGATCTCCTAGGCAACTATACATCAATCTCTTACAATATTCTAGAAATAAGTACAAAGTACAAGACATCGATCATCTATATAAGTATCTCTCATCTATACATGTATCATTCATATATGGCAGCTACTGAATCTGAGGGAGCTCTTCTGAGGAGGAGTGGTCTGCATACTCGGTAGGTAGCTCCACGTCTCTGACCCAGTTGTCACTTGCCTATGAGGTACTGTAGGACCTACTTTGCATACTCATGATTTGCTTCTTGGATGATGAGCCTCTCGGGATGGTGGGATTGGTGTTGCCTAGGAAGCATGCTTTGCTGGTCTGCAGGAGTAGGTTGTTCCTTTGTTGTTGTAACGACTGGTTTTCATGTATCTGGATTTATTATATTATATATATATGTTTTGGTGGATTTTCTCCTCATGTGTGGTTTTCGTCTCCGTAGCTTTCATTTTCGATCGTTTCGTCGTGTTTTCTTAGCTTCTTCCTTAGAATCGTCGATTTTGGAGTAAGTCATTCGTGACGGGCTTCATATCGGTCATATCTTATTGTTAGATCAAGCCTAGGAGTCTTAGGAATCGATCCCGGAGCTTTGCGCTCCATTTCGGAACTTTTGGTGCACGTTAGCCGGTACAAGAAGGGGAACCGACCGACTAGATGACGATTTAGTCGGTCAGAAACCCTTCATGGACCGACTAGTGGGCTTTGTAAATTATTCAGGAGTTACTGTTTCTCGTTAGTCGGTCTAAGAACATTGGTCGACCGACTAGGTTACAAACTAGTCGGTCAGCAATCGTTCTTTAACCGACTAACTCTATGATCATTTTTGATACCAAGTACTATTCATTCTTAGTCGGTCTAAGAACGTTCATCGACCGACTAGATTCGAAACTAGTCGGTCAGTAGTTGTTCTTTGACCGACTAAATCTAAATCCTATTTTTGTACAGTAGTTACTGTTTGGACTTAGTCGGTCTGCGTTGGTCAACCGACCGACTAGTTCCCAAACTAGTCGGTCAGTGGTTGCTCTTTGACCGACTAATCTGTGTCGAAACCCTAATTTCTGGGCAGCCGCCAGCACTCCCTATTTAAACCCCACCCACGATTTCTTTCATCCCTCTTTCATTCTTCTAAGCCCATTCTTCCCCAAATCACTCTCCAACATTTCCCCAAGCCATTCCTTCCTCCCTTGGAGTTTCCCTCTCCATTTTGGTCTACCACCATGCCCTAGGTCATCCCCAAAACCCCATTTCTCCAGATTTTCCCCATCCATTCCAGATCTGAACCCTAGGTTCCCCGGAGCGTTTCTTCCGTTGCCGTGCTTGCTCGGCATCGTTCTTCCGCTTCCGATACAGTAATAAATCGATATCTTAATATTCTTATAGCCCATTTGTGTTTTTGTGAAACCCTAATAAAACTAGGTTGGATGTTGTTCTAATATTGTTTCTCCATGGCAGCGATCTCATCTCTGTAGCTAGCATTTGTGTGACGGCCTCGTTGATCGTCATCCTCGGGGCTAGGCAAGTGAAACTTGTCACTTAGGGTTTTGGGCCATGTCTTCGGCCATTTGCTTGTTGTAGGCGTAAAAGAGACTAGGCGACGAAATGATACTCGCCTAGGCGCAATTTTAGGAACTAGCTTGACAACGAAGCCAGAACCGACATTTATCATATTGCACACCTACCATGTCATGTTTAATTTCCATTAACGGTACACGAATTAATTGTCATGTCATTGCATTCTTTAAGTGTTTCCGTGATTGCGTAGCTCCGCTACACCTTGTGAAATGATTGAGGCTAGGTGCACCCCTATGCCAAATGAAATACGCTCCTGGTTTGTGATCCAGGAAACGAGCTCTTGTGCGGGGCAACCCTGGCTCATTTACTGAGCTCGTGTACAGGGACCCTGGCTCGTTTACATGTGGGGTGGGGTAAGGGTTAAGCGGCCAATCAACTGGGAGTCTGCCCGATCAGCAACTTCAGTGGTAAGGCGTAAACTCTGGGTTCTGGGGTGGTGTTAAGCGGCCAATCAGTGTGAATGTCAAACCATTCAGCTGTAAGGCGTAAACATCTACAAACAACTTGAAACGTGACTAGTGAAAAGATTGAGATTGTTAGTAGCTTGGCTACTCTTGACATGCCGTGATAAATTGTTCTCTTGCACTTATAGTTTCACCATGTCTTACTTGTGCACTCATACCATAACTGCCATGTCATGCATACTATAACTGATAGGTTGTTAGTTTGCCTTATTTTCAGTTTCCTTGCCCAAGTCTTATAGACTTGCTGACATGTGCCCCTTTACTCTTTTGGGTGACACATGTTAGGTCCTGAGCCTGAGTACATTGTTGAGGACGAGGTGTTTGCTGACGCCGAGCCCGAGCTTGTGTTTGGCGAGGAGTACGTGGACACTGGGGACCAGTCCTAGTGTCTTCGTTGAGCTTCCCCTTTTTGTTTTAGACTGCTGTTTAGTTGTCGGTGCGTGGCACCTATACTTTGTTTTGTTGTCCCTTTTGTTGGCCTTGTTCTGGGCCTTTAGACTCTTTCTTTTAGCCTGGTGGATTTTCTGGATGTTGAACTTAATTTTCATGTTGGACAAATTCTGAGATTGAGATTTCATTTCTGTCTCTCCTTGTGTTATTATTGTTGTTCCGTTGTGGTTACAGGGACCTGCTTATGTTTTATTGACGCTTATCGGGTTTGGGGCTTCACAGCTCCACTCTCGTGCGGACCTTTTCATGTCTCGCCTCCATTTTAGGGAAGCGGGGCGTGACAGGTTTTGTTGGTGGCCCATACAGGTCCTCTTCTGTAACTGCGATTATCGGAATGAAGATAATAATATTAGAATATCCAATAAACTAAGTTCGACGTCCGAGTCATAAGCTATGAGTCTAATTGTTTCGTTTTCTGTGTCATTAGATGGCAGGAAGGCGATTCACCCGAGGTGGTGGTAGTGGTGCCCCCCCTCATGATGGGGAGCCTGAGCGGGAACCCACCAATGGAGAGATGATGCGGATGATGCTTCAGATGATGCAGGTGCAGCAGGGCGTGCTCCTGCAAGTCCAGAATGCTCCAGTTGTTCGAGCTGGTCGGGCAATCCAGGATGCCCCTCGCTCCGAGCCCGGAGCGAAGCAATTTCGAGAGCTGGGTCCCGCATATTTTGATGGGTCTGAGGGTCCTCTGGCTGCCAATGAGTGGATTCGGAACATAGAGGATAACTTGAAGAAGGCCAAGATCACCCCGGCTGGATGGGTTGATTTGGCGAAGAGGCAACTTAAGGATAATGCTCGGAACTGGTGGGATGCGGAAGAGAAGATGCTGGTGGAGCCGATAGCTTGGGCTACCTTTAAGTCCAGGTTTGATGAGGAGTTCTTTCTGAAGGCTGCTAGGAAGGAGATGCTGCAACGCTTTATTGATCTGAAGCAAGGGAGCTTGACGGTGGACCTGTACCACCAAGAGTTCACTAGGCTGAGTCGGTTCGCACCGAAGATGGTGCAAGATGCTGACGAGAGGGCTCAAAGGTTCCTGCAGGGACTTGCTTTGGAGCTCCAGAGTTTTGTGTCTTCTTCTGATCTGGACTCTTATCAGAAGGTTCTGGTCGCTGCAAGGAGGCAGGAGCTGAACCTGAGTCAGAGGAGGGAACATGTTTCTGGTGCTGGGAAGAGGCCTATGGAGCAGGCCAGAGCGGTGGTTCGGCCTGGTTTCAAGCCTAATCAGCCAGCTCAGTTCAAGAGGCCAGGAGGGCCTATTCAGAAGACTTGCCATTTCTGCGGCAAGCCTGGCCACATTAATGATCAGTGTAGGAAGTTTCTGGGCCAGTGTTTGGTTTGTGGTGATGCTTCTCATGTCGCGAAGGATTGTCGGCATGCGAATCAGCTGCGGAGGGCACCTGTTGCAGCACAGCCGTTGCAGCAGAGAGCGCATGTTCCTGTTGGACGTGGAGCAGCTCTTGTTCCTCAGAGGCAGGCTTTTCCGCTGAGGAGGCAGGCCTTTCTAATGACCGAGGTGGAGAGCATGGCTGTGGATGAGGTTATCGCAGGTAACTCTCAATCTAGTTGTTACTTTCCTAGCTAGTTTTGATTGTTAGATTATGTTGTTTTCTTAAACATGATTGTTTGCTAGACTAGGGTTTGATTGTTAATTGCTTGTTAGGTGTGATTTTGGTGTGCACATTTCATGCATGAGTTCTCTTTGACTCTGGTGCATCGATGTGCATTATTTCTCAGAGCTTCGTGGAGAAGCATTCCTTGTCGACGTCCCCCTTTCCAAGAGTTGGAATATCGTTACAGGGAATGGCGTGGTCTCGGTGCATTGTGGTTGCAATTCTTGTTCGTTGGTGGTCTGTGGACATGAGCTTTACGCTGATTTCATTGTCCACGACATCATCAACTATGATGCGGTCCTTGGGATGGATTGGCTTGCGAGCTTCTATGCTACGATCGACTGTCGGAGGAAGAAGGTGGTGTTCGAGATTCCCGGACATCCAGTATTTGAGTTCAGCCGAGGTAGCAGCTCGCTCGGTCCGGTCAGATTTCGGGCCAGGCCGGTGGAGATTGTGGCTATGCAAATGGAGCTGGAGAGGCCAGCGGTTATGCGAGATTTTGATGACGTCTTCCCTGAGGAGATGTCTAGTTTGCCACCTGATCGAGCTTTAGAATTTTCTATTGATCTTGTTCCGGGAGCATAGCCGATTTTGAAGGCGCCTTATCGTATGGCACCCGCTGAGCTGGAGGAGTTACGGAAGCAGCTGGATGAGCTTTTGTAGAAGGGTTATATCAATCCTAGTGTGTCTCCGTGGGGAGCACCGGTGCTGTTGGTGAAGAAGAAGGATGGTTCGCGTCGCATGTGCGTGGACTATCGGGAGTTGAATGCGGTGACCATTAAGAATAAATACACGTTGCCTCGCATCGATGATATTTTTGATCAGCTTGGAGGTTCGAGGGTGTTTTCGAAGTTGGATCTGAGGAGTGGTTATCATCAGCTGAAGGTGAAGAAGGATGATGTTCCGAAGACAGCGTTCAGGACGAAGTATGGACACTATGAGTTTGTAGTTATGCCCTTCGGTGTAACCAATGCACCCGCAGTTTTCATGAATCTGATGAATCTGATCTTCTACGACTTTTTAGATAAGTTTTTCGTTATCTTTATTGACGATATTCTGATCTATTCAAAGTCGGAGGAGGAGCATGCCTCGCACTTGAGGACGGTGTTGGAGATTTTGAGGAAGCATCGGCTGTATGCTAAGTTTTCGAAGTGCGAGTTTTGGCTAGACAGGGTTGCTTTTCTCGGGCATGTGGTGACTGGAGATGGTATTTCTGTGGATCCCGAGAAGATCAGGGCCATCAGAGAGTGGCCTGTTCCGCAGTCAGCGTCTGAGATCCGGAGTTTCCTTGGACTTGCTGGTTACTATCGGCGCTTCATTAAGGACTTTTCTCGTATTGCTGAGCCGATGACCAGATTGACGCAGAAGGATGTACCTTTTGTTTGGTCGGGTGATTGTGAGAATGCTTTTGGTGTTCTGAGGGAGAGATTGACGACTGCCCCTATTCTTGTTGTGCCTGATCGTAGCGGTGGATTTGAGATCTTTTGCGATGCTTCTGGCAAGGGTCTCGGTTGTGTTTTGCATCAGCACAGGCACGTTGTGGCGTATGCATCTCGTCAGCTCAAGGTTCATGAGAAGAATTACCCGACGCATGATTTGGAGTTGGCTGTCGTTGTGTTTGCGCTCAAGATTTGGAGGCACTTCCTGCTGAGTGAGAAAGTGAAGATCTTCACAGATCACAAAATCTTGAAGTATATTTTTACTCAGAAGGAGCTCAACATGCGACAGCGTCGATGGTTGGAGCTCATGGCGGATTATGAGATTGATTTGCAGTATCACCCTGGCAAGGTGAATGTGGTTCCTGATGCGCTAAGTAGGCTTCCAACGGTGATGATTTTGACCTCGCAGTGGAGATTACAGCAGGATTTTTGCGAGTCTGGTGTTGAGATTGTTCTTCCTGGGGAGGCTTCTTCGTTGATGTGTATGCAGATACAGTCGACGATTGTGGATCGGATCAAGGCTGGCCAGGCTGAGGATCTGAAGCTGGTGAAGATTCGGGAGCAGGTGGAAGCCGATCTGCGGACTGACTTTTTGATTCATGAGGATGGCTCGCTGAGGTTTGGAGCTAGGTTGTGTGTGCCAGCTGGGGATATTAGAGAGGAGTTGATGGTGGAGGCACACAGTTCGTCGTATTCTGTGCATCCTGGTGGCACCAAGATGTACAAGGATCTTCGTCTGAACTTTTGGTGGCATGGCATAAAGAGGAGTATGGCTCGGAGTGTGGCCAAGTGTTTGGTTTGCCAGCAGGTAAAGGCGGAGCATCAGCGTGCGACAGGGTTGCTACAACCGCTTCCGATTCCGGAGTGGAAATGGCAACACATCACTATGGATTTCGTGACTGGACTACCTCGGAGTCCGAAAAAGAATGACGTGATTTGGGTGATCGTAGATCGATTGACCAAATCCACGCACTTTATTCCGTTCCGAGTAGGACAGCCCACTGAGGCGCTAGCAAGGAGATATATGGAGGTAAATTCTTTTACTCTTCGTTTCTATTTCCTTTTCCTAGTTGGATAGTAATGTAACATGAATCGTGCAGGAGATCGTGCGACTTCACGGAGTCCTCGTGAGTATCGTGTCGGACAGAGACACGAGGTTCACATCTCGTTCAGGCAGAGTTTGCAGAAGAGTTTGGGTACGCGTCTGAGTTTCAGCACGGCGTACCATCCACAGACGGATGGCCAGTCCGAGAGGACGATTCAGATCTTGGAGGACATGCTGAGGGCGTGCATGTTGGATTTCAAGGGTTCGTGGGAGGACCATCTACATCTGGTAGAGTTTTCTTACAACAACAGCTTCCAGGCGAGTATTGGCATGGCGCCTTTCACCGCTCTTTATGGGAGGAAATGTCGATCGCCATTGAGTTGGGATGACATTGGTGATCGGGAGCTGTTGGGGCCTGAGATGATTGTGGAGGCTGTGGATGTTGTCAGGAATATTTGGGAGAGGTTGAGGATTGCTCAGGACCGTTTTAAGCATTGGGTGGATGCTAAACGTCGTCCTTTGGAGTTTCAACCGGGTGACCATGTGTTCTTGAAGATTTCCCCGAATCGTGGTGTGATTCGCTTTGGGAAGCGAGGGAAGTTGAGCCCGCGATACATTGGGCCGTTTGACATTCTGGAGAAAGTTGGCGAGGTAGCCTACCGCTTAGCCCTGCCGCCATCTTTGGAGGGAGTTCACAATGTTTGCCATGTGTCGCAGCTTCGTCGATACATTAGCGATCCATCTCATGCTGTGGATTTCTCGGAGATTACTGTTCGCCCCGATATGACGTATGACCAGCAGCCAGTGCAGATTCTAGACAGGCGTCAGAAGTCACTTCGGAACAAGGTTGTCAATTTTGTGAGGGTGATGTGGCGACACGGCTCACCTGGAGAGTCTACTTGGGAGAATGAGGATGAGATGCGAGAGCGTTTCCCACTTTTGTTCCCGGACACGTGAGTGTTGGGAAAGTCCGAGGACGGAATTTTTCTTAAGTTGGGGAGGATGTAACGACTGGTTTTCATGTATCTGGATTTATTATATTATATATATTTTTTGGTGGATTTTCTCCTCATGTGTGGTTTTCGTCTCCGTAGCTTTCATTTTCGATCGTTTCGTCGTGTTTTCTTAGCTTCTTCCTTAGAATCGTCGATTTTGGAGTAAGTCATTCGTGACGGGCTTCATATCGATCATATCTTATTGTTAGATCAAGCCTATGAGTCTTAGGAATCGATCCCGGAGCTTCGCGCTCCATTTCGGAACTTTTGGTGCACGTTAGCCGGTACAAGAAGGGGAACCGACCGACTAGATGACGATTTAGTCGGTCGGAAACCCTTCATGGACCGACTAGTGGGCTTTGTAAATTATTCAGGAGTTACTGTTTCTCGTTAGTCGGTCTAAGAACATTGGTCGACCGACTAGGTTGCAAACTAGTCGGTCAGCAATCGTTCTTTAACCGACTAACTCTATGATCATTTTTGATACCAAGTACTATTCATTCTTAGTCGGTCTAAGAACGTTCATCGACCGACTAGATTTGAAACTAGTCGGTCAGTAGTTGTTCTTTGACCGACTAAATCTAAATCCTATTTTTGTACAGTAGTTACTGTTTGGACTTAGTCGGTCTGCGTTGGTCAACCGACCGACTAGTTCCCAAACTAGTCGGTCAGTGGTTGCTCTTTGACCGACTAATCTGTGTCGAAACCCTAATTTCTGGGCAACCGCCAGCACTCCCTATTTAAACTCCACCCATGATTTCTTTCATCCCTCTTTCATTCTTCTGAGCCCCTTTCTTCCCCAAATCACGCTCCAACATTTCCCCAAGCCATTCCTTCCTCCCTTGGAGTTTCCCTCTCCATTTTGGTCTACCACCATGCCCTAGGTCATCCCCAAAACCCCATTTCTCCAGATTTTCCCCATCCATTCCAGATCTGAACCCTAGGTTCCCCGGAGCGTTTCTTCTGTTGCCGTGCTTGCTCGGCATCGTTCTTCCGCTTCCGATACGGTAATAAATCGATCTCTTAATATTCTCATAGCCCATTTGTGTTTTTGTGAAACCCTAATAAAACTAGGTTGGATGTTGTTCTAATAATGTTTCGCCATGGCAGCGATCTCATCTCCGTAGCTAGCATTTGTGTGACGGCCTCGTTGATCGTCATCCTCGGGGCTAGGCAAGTGAAACTTGCCACTTAGGGTTTTGGGCCATGTCTTAGGCCATTTGCTTGTTGTAGGCGTAAAAGAGACTAGGCGACGAAATGATACTCGCCTAGGCGCAATTTTAGGAACTAGCTTGACAACGAAGCCAGAACCGACATTTATCATGTTGCACATCTACCATGTCATGTTTAATTTCCATTAACGGTACGCGAATTAATTGTCATGTCATTGCATTCTTTAAGTGTTCCCGTGATTGCGTAGCTCCGCTGTACCTTGTGAAATGATTGAGGCTAGGTGCACCCCTATGCCAAATGAAATACGCTCCTGGTTTGTGATCCAGGAAACGAGCTCTTGTGCGGGGCAACCCTGGCTCATTTACTGAGCTCGTGTACATGGACCCTGGCTCGTTTACATGTGGGATGGGGTAAGGGTTAAGCGGCCAATCAACTGGGAGTATGCCCGATCAGCAACTTCAGTGGTAAGGCGTAAACTCTGGGTTCTGGGGTGGTGTTAAGCGGCCAATCAGTGTGAATGTCAAACCATTCAGCTGTAAGGCGTAAACATCTACAAACAACTTGAAACGTGACTAGTGAAAAGATTGAGATTGTTAGTAGCTTGGCTACTCTTGACATGCCGTGATAAATTGTTCTCTTGCACTTATAGTTTCACCATGTCTTACTTGTGCACTCATACCATAACTGCCATGTCATGCATACTATAACTGATAGGTTGTTAGTTTGCCTTACTTTCAGTTTCCTTGCCCAAGTCTTATAGACTTGCTGACATGTGCCCCTTTACTCTTTTGGGTGACACATGTTAGGTCCTGAGCCTGAGTACATTGTTGAGGACGAGGTGTTTGCTGACGCCGAGCCCGAGCCTGTGTTTGGTGAGGAGTACGTGGACACTGGGGACCAGTCCTAGTGTCTTCGTTGAGCTTCCCCTTTTTGTTTTAGACTGCTGTTTAGTTGTCGGTGCGTGGCACCTATACTTTGTTTTGTTGTCCCTTTTGTTGGCCTTGTTCTGGGCCTTTAGACTCTTTCTTTTAGCCTGGTGGATTTTCTGGATGTTGAACTTAATTTTCATGTTGGACAAATTCTGAGATTGAGATTTCATTTCTGTCTCTCCTTGTGTTATTATTGTTGTTCCGTTGTGGTTACAGGGACCTGCTTATGTTTTATTGACGTTTATCGGGTTTGGGGCTTCACAGCTCCACTCTCGTGCGGACCTTTTCACGTCTCGCCTCCATTTTAGGGAAGCGGGGCGTGACAGTTGTAGTCATCACGATGATCTGTAACATGTATCTGCAAATACATTTAACACGTAGGATGATCCTTGACCCTTAGAGGTAGCGCAGAAGCTACATATCTTTGGATTAGTGGTGCGTTGTAGGCACTGCACTGTATCTGGATACCAGATTTACTGCTAATGCTCTCTAGAGTCACGTGTAGTTGGCCAAATAAAGGACTGTACCAAAAACACTCAAGTAAGGCACTTCAGGACCTAGGATATCCTTCCCCTCTTCCAACGAACGAAAGGGGACTAAATGTGCATTCATACAACCAGTAGGTATATTAGTGGATTGCATTTGTCCATGTTTCTTCACCAACTTCGGGTATATGAAGTTTAATTCACATGTTATTCATCTTCGGGATGATAATTTCATCTTCTGGATGATAATGCATCTTCGGTATGATGTTTTCATCTTCTGGATGATTATTCATCTTCAGAATGATAATTTCATCTTTACGATAATTATTCATTTTCAGGATGATAATTTCATCTTCTGAATGATAATTCATCTTCTGGATGATAATGCATCTTCGGTATGATGTTTTCATCTTCTGGATGATTATTCATCTTCAGAATGATAATTTCATCTTTACGATGATTATTCATTTTCAGTATGATAATTTCATCTTCTGAATGATAATTCATCTTCTGGATGATGGTGTCATCTTCTGGATGATATTTCATCTTCTGGATGATGGTGTCATCTTTTGGATGATAATTTCATTTTCTGGATGATAATTCATCTTCTGGATGATGGTGTCATCTTCAGGATGATAATTTCATAGGATAGATGTCCCAAAATTTTATCCATGCAAATAAGGAGGAAATCTGCAAGGGTATGTTATCACATCATCGATATCAACTAACCCAAAATTTCCTTTGTCAATTGTATGGTTTTCGTAACTATGACCAAGGAGCGTGATGCATCAGTTTATATAATTTTGTAAGTGAGTCAAGCTCATCTTACTTGTTTGCTTCCTGGTTTCAGCAAAATAAACCTCTAAGGTATAGCATATTTCTTATAGCATACGATTTTATTTATTTATGTTTATATTTATACAATACTCGGTTAGCCCACTGTTTGATAACTTTTGATATCAGGACTTCAGGTCCAAACACTTCACACTTCATAAGTGAGTCCAGCTCAACTTATTATTGCCTCGTTCCACATTATTAGTCAATCTCTATGTTTGCTTCAGGAAACGGAGTGTGGAACGATATATATCATTTAAATGGAAAAATGAAATGTGAGTAATTGTCGACAAGTGTGTGCTTTATCCAAACACCTCCCCATGTATGTACATTATTCAATAATATTTTAATTTATTCCAGATTAATCTCTTCTAGAGGTTCTGAAAAGGGAGAGGATATGAAGAAGAGCTCACTTTCCTGTGGTGGTATTGCTTTAGGGTCTCCAGGAGTTATTCTCATTTTGGAGCCTCGTGGTATGTCCTCTCATCCATTGAGGATATCCACTTCTGCTACTGGTGGATTGCATCCATTATATTTGGTATATCAATCCTAGCTGGATTTTTAGCAGTAGGGATGTGTGAATTTGACAATATTTATATTGTGAATAACTATGTCTGATAACTGTTTAACAATTTCATAAGTGTGGATCTTCGGATCTCATCACAATTTAATGATAATCAGATCATAGATATTAATGTTTAAAATGGTTAAATTGTGCTTCATGCTTATGGATGATTATAATATTTCTGTTGAACCTTATACTGGGAAATTAAAGATTTCTAAATGTGAAAGATCTTCAGGATCTCATCGAATCTTTAAAGGAGGGTCCATCAATGCATATCTTAGGAGAAGTGAATTTAAATGCTTTTCCTGTTTGGAGTGCATTTTGATGGGTTTTAATGGTGATACGAGGATGTGTACACATCATGGCACAATCTGTAAGATGTGCTCTAAACGCTTCCCTCGTTAGGGGTTCTCGGAAATTGTTTATATGAGGTGATCAGGCTCATATAAATAGGTTCTAAGGAGGTGTTTTGATGGTTTGCATTGTAATTGCATGTTCCTGTGTAGTCACCTACAACTGGATTTTTAATGAATAAGTAATCCGCTTAAATCACTTTAATGATTTATTTATATAACCCATTTAGGGTGTGAACACAAACTTCA
>CM061132.1:70674058-70697011 GCA_030789695.1 Scilla litardierei
CGGAAAAATAAAAGAAGACAAAATTCGGTCAAAAATCATGTCATTTTATAAAAAGATTAGTATCTTCCAAAAAAATTTAGAAAAATAGTCCCAAGCAAAGAAAATCTGCAAAAATGTCCGCTGGAACCGGTTGATCGCCATCTTCCCTGAAAAATATTAAAGAATAAAATGTAGGCAATAAAAATCATCTTATTTAATACCATAAATTGTAGAAAATATCAGAAAAATCCGCAAAAATATCAGTTGGAACCGGGAGATCGTCATCTTCAGCTGAAAAATAAGAGAAGGCAAAATTAGGGCAAAAATCAAATCATTTAGTAAAAAGATCCATATCTTCCAGAAAATTTAGAAAATAGATTTGAGTTCAAAAATATCCACAAAAATGTCTGTTGGAACCGAGAGATCGCCATCTTCAAGTGAAACATAAGAAAAGACCAAATTTGGCCAAAAATCATATCATATAATAAAAAGATCCTTAATTTTCGAAAAAGTATAAAAATAACCCTGAGCTCAGAAAAATCCGCAAAACTGTCTGTTGGAATCGGGAGATCGCCCTTTTCAGCTGAAAAATAAGAGAACAAAATTATGCTATAAAAATCATATCATTTGATTTAAATATCCATATCTTATAGATAATGTAGAAAATATCCCGGAACTCAAAAAACCATACAAATGTAAATTAGAACCGAGAGATCGCCATCTTCAACTAAAAAAAGAAGACAAAATTGGGCCAAAAAATCATATCATTTAATTAAAATATCCATATCTTCCAGAAAAGGTAGAAAAATAGTCCCAAGCTAAGAAAAATCCGCTAAAATGTCTTTTGGAACGTGTAGATCAACATCTTCAACTGAAAAAAAATAAGAGAAGACAAATGTAGGCTATAATAATCTTATCATTTAATAAACAGATCCTTATCTTTCATAAAATATAGAAAATAGCACCAAGCTCACAAAAATCCAAAACTGTCCGTTGGAACAAGGAGATCGCTATCTTCAACTGAAAAATAAAAGAAGACAAAATTATGCCAAAACTATATCACTAAAAAAGATACATATATTCTAGAAAATTTATAAAATAGCTCTGAGGTCAGAATAATACACAAAAATGTTTGTTAGAACCGGTAGATTGCCATCTTCAACTTAAAAATATGAAAAGACAAAATTAGACCATAAAAATTATACCAATTAATCTAAAGATGCATATCTTCCAGAATATGTAGAAAATAGCCTGGAGCTCAGAAAAATCTGCAAAAATTTCTGTTGTAACCAAGTGATCGCCATCTTCAACTGAAAAATAAGAGAAGACAAGTGTAGGCTATTAAAATCATATTGTTAAATAAAAAGTTCTATATCTTCCATAAAATGTAGAATATAGCACCAAGCTCAAAAATCAGCAAAAATGTTAGTTGGACCAGAAGATCGCTATCTTCAACTGAAAAATAAGAGAAAACAAAATTAAGCTATAAAAATCATATCATTTAATATAAGATTCATATCTTACAGAAAATGTAGAAAATAGCCCGAAGCTCAGAGAAATCCGCAAAAATATGCGTTGGAACGGGGAGATCGTCATCTTCATCTGAAAATAGAGAAGAAAAAATTAGGCAATAAAAGCATATCAATCATTAAAGATCCATATCTTTCAGAAAATGTAGAACAACATACTCAAGCTAAGAAAAATCAACAAAAATGTCCATTGGAACCAAAGATCGCCATCTTCAACTGAAAAACTGAAAGAAATAAGAGAATGCAAACGTAGGCTATAAAATCATATTATTATAAAAATGTAGAAAATAGCACCGAGCATATAAAAATCCACAAAAATGTCCGTTGGAACAGGAGATCGCCTTCTTCAACTGAAAAATAAGAAAAGACAAATTTAGGCCAAAAATCATATCATTTATTAAAAAGATCCACATCTTTTAGAAAATTTAGAAAATAGTCCCAAGTCAGAATAATATGCAAAATGCCCCTTAGAAACGGGAGAACACTATCTTCAAATGAAAATTCAAAGAAGACAAAATTAGGCCAAAAGTCATATCATATAATAAAAAGATCCATAACTTCTCGAAAATGAAGAAAAATAGCACCGAGCTCAGAAAAATCCGCAAAAAATGTCCATTGGAACCGGGAAATTACAATCTTCAACTAAAAAATAAGAGATGACAACATTAGGTTATAAAAATCATATCATTTAATATAAAGATTCATATTATACAAAAAATATAGTAAATAGCCCGAAGCTTAAAAACACTCCACACAAATGTCCATTTGAACCAGCAGATCGCCATCTTCAAATTAAAAAAGAGAAGACAAAATTAGGCCAAAAATCATATCATTTCATAAAAAGAGACATATTTTCCAGAAACTGTAGAAAATAGTCTCAAGCTAAGAAAAATCTGCGAAAATGTCCGGTGAAACCGAGAGACTGCCATCTTCAATTGAAAAATAAGAGAATACTAACGTGGACACTAAAAATCATTATATCTAATAAAAAGATCTATATCTATCAAAAATGTAGAAAATAGCACCGTGCTTAAAAAATACGCAAAAATGTCTGTTCTAATAGTGAGATCTCCAACTTTAAGTGAAAAAATAAGAGAAGACAAAATTAGGCTATAATAATCATATCATTTAATAAAAAGATTCATAACTTCCCAAAAATTAGAATGTTGACCGAAGCTCAGAAAAATCAGAAAAAATATTCGTTGATTCCGTGAGATCGCCATCTTCAACTAAAAAATAAGAGAAGAAATAATTCAGTTAAAAATCATATCATTTAATAAAAGATCCATTACTTCTCGAATATGTAGAAAATAGCCCCGAACTCAGAAAAAACGACAAAAATATCCGTTGGAACCAGGAGATCACCATCTTCAACTGAATAATAAGAGAAGATTAAATTAAGTTATAAAAATAAAATCATTTAATATAAAAATGCATATCGTACAGAAAATGTAGAAAATAGCTCGGAGCTCGAAAAAATCCGAAAAAATGTCCATTGGAACCGGGAGATCGTCATCTATAACTGAAAAATAAAAAAAGACAAAAGTAAGCCAGAAATGATATCATTTAATACAAAGATACATATTTAGCATAAAATATAGAAAATAACACCGAGCTCAGAAAAATCCTCACAATTTTTTGTTGGAACATGAAGATCGCATTATTCAACTAAAAAAAAGAGAAGGAAACATTAGGCCAAAAAGTCATATCATTTAATAAAAATATTCATATCTTCAAGAAAAAGTAAAAAAGCCCCAAGTTAAAAACAATCGGCAAAAATGTTTGTTGCAACCAGAAGATTGCCATATTCAACTAAACAAATATGAGAAGACAAAATTAAGCTACAAAAATCTTGTCATTTAATAAAGAGATTCATACTTTAATAAAATGTAGAAATAGCCTGGAGCTTAGAAAAATTCGCCAAAATGTTTGTTGGAACTGGGAGATGGCCATCTTCAACTGAAAAATATGAGAAGACAAAATTAGGCTATAAAATCATATCATTCAATATAAAGATTCTTATCTTCCAGAAAGTGTACAAAATAACACCGAGCTCAAAAAAATCCACAAAAATGTCCGTTGGAACCGGGAGATCGCCATCAACTAAAAAATAAGAGAAGAGAAAATTAGGTTAAAATATCATATTATTTATAATATGATACATATCGTCACAAAAGTGGAAAATATTCCGAAACTCAGAAAAATCCGAAAAAAATTCTGTTTGAACTGGTAGATCGCCATCTTCAACTAGAATATAAGAGAAGATAAAATTAGGTCAAAATATCATACCATTTAATAAAATGATGCATATTTTCCAAAAAAGTGGAAAATAGTCCGGAGCTCTGAAACATACGCAAAAATACATGTTGGAACCAAGATATCGCCATCTTAAACTAAAAAAATAAGAGAAGCCAAAATTAGGCCAAAAAATCATATCATTTAATAAAAAGATCTCCGTCTTCAACTAGAAAATAAGAGAAGACAAATTTAGGCTATAAAAATCATATCAATTATAAAAAGATCTATATCTGTCATAAAATGTACAAAATAACACCAAGCTCAGAAAATGATATATAAAAATATTATCAGTTGAAGATGGCGATATCCCGGTTACAACAGACATTTTTATAGATGAATATGGCGATTTTCCGATTCCGAATTTTGTCTTCTCTTATATTTCAATTAAAGATGATGATTTTCCGGTTTCAACGGACATATTTGGCCCAATTTTATCCTCTTTGATATCATTTAATAAAATGATCCTTATCTTCCAAAAATGTAAAAAATAGCCCAAAGCTCAGAAAAATCCGCAAAATTGTCATTTGGAACCGAGAGATCGCCATCTTCAATCGAGATGTAAGAGAAGACAAATTAAGACCAAAAAATCATATCATTTAAAAAAATAGTCATCATCAACTGAAAAATAAGAGAAGACAAAATAAGGCAACAAAAATCAAATATATTAATATAAAGATACTTATCTTCCTGAATATAGAAACTAGCCACGCACTTAGAAAAATTCGCAAAAAATTTCGTTGGAAACAGGAGATCGCCATCTTCAACTGAAAAAATAAGAGAAGACACAATTAGGCCTTAAAATCATATCATTAATATAAAGATCCAAATCCTACAGAAAATATAGAAAGTAGCTCAAAGCTCAGAAAAATCCGTAAAAAATGTCCGTTGGAACCGGGAGAATGTTATATTCATCTAAAAAAATAAGTGATGACAAAATTACGCCACAAAATCATATGATCTTATAGAAAATATAGAAAATAGCCCGGTGCTCAGAAAATTTCGGAAAAATTCTGTTGGAACCGGGAGGTCGCCATATTACACCGAAAAATAACAGTAGACAAACTTAGTCGATAAATATCATATCATTTAACAAAAAGTTCCATACCTTCAATAAACTGTTGAAAATAGTTTCGAGTTTAGAAAAATCTATAAAAATGGCTGTTGGAACCGAGAGATCGACATCTTCAACTGAAAAATCAGAGAAGACAAAATTAGGCTATAAAAATCTTATCATTTAATATAAATATTCATATCTTAAGAAAAATTTAGAATATAGCCCAGAGCTCAGAAAAATCTGCAAAAATGTCTGTTGTAACCGGGCAAATCGCGCCATTTTCAACGAAAAAAATAATAGAAGATAAAATTTGGCCAAAAATCATATCATTTAATTAAAAGATCTATACGTCCTTGAAAATGTAGAAAAATAGCACGAGCTTAGAAAAAGTGGCAAAAATATCAGTTGGAACGAGGAAATTGCAAACTTCAACCGAAAAATAAGAGAAGACAAAATTAGGCTATAAAAATCATTTCATTTAATCTAAAGATACATATCTTACCGAAAATGTATAAAATAGCCTGGAGCTCAGAGAAATCTGCAAAAATGTCCTTTGAAACTGGGAGATCGCCATCTTCATCTGAAAAATATGAGAAGATAAAATTAGGCCAAAAATCATATTATTTAATAAAAGATACAAATCTTGCAGAAAATAGCCTTTGGTCAAAATAATCCGCAAAAATCTCCTTGGACATGAGAATGCCATCTTCAACTTAAAAATAAGAGAAGACAACATTAAGCCAAAAAATCATATCATTTAATAAAATGATCCATATCTTCCAAAAAATGAAAAAAAAGAGTCCCAAGCTAACAAAAATCAGAAAAATTGTCCAATGGAACTCGTAGATCACAATATTCATCTGAAAAAATGAGGGACGAAAAACGTAGGATATAAAAATCATATCATTAAATAAAAATTTCATATCTTCCGTAAAATGTAGAAAATAGCACCGAGCTTCGAAATATCCGTAAAAATTTCCGTTTGAATCGGAAGATAGCCATCTTCAACTGAAAAATAAGAGTAGACAAAAAATTAGGCCAAAATCATATCATTTAATAAAAATATCCATTTCTTCAAGAAAATTTAGAAAATATCCACAAGGTCAAAATAATCTGCAAAAATGTTTGTAGAACCAGGAGATCGCCATTTTCAACAGAAAAATAGGGGAAGACAAATTTAGGCCAAAAAATCATATCATTTAATAAAAAATCCATAACTTCCTGAAACTGTAGAAAAATAGAACCGAATTCAGAAAAATCCGCAAAAAAATCTGTTGAAACCGGGAGATATCTTGAACTGCAAAATAAGAGAAGACAAAATTAGGCTATAATAATCATATAATTTAGTAAAAAGATCCATATCTTCCCAAAAATTTAGAAAATAGCCCAGAGGTCAGAAAAATCTGCAAATATATTAGTTGAAACAATGAGATCGCCATCTTCAACTGAAAAAATAAGAGAAGAAAAAATTAGGTCAAAGAATCATATCATTTAATAAAAAGATACATAGCTTCCCGAAAATGTAGAAAAATAGAACTGAGCTCAGAAAAATCGACAAAAAATGTCCGTTGGAACTGGGAGATCGCCATCTTCAACTGAATAATAAGAGAAGATTAAATTAGGTTATAAAAATCATATCATTTAATAAAAAATTCATATCGTATAGAAAATATAGAAAATAGCTCGGAGCTCAGAAAAATCCGAAAAAATGTCTGTTGGAATCGGAAGATCACCATCTGCAACTAAAAAGTAGAAGACAAAATTAGGCCTAAATGATATCAGTAAATAAAAAGATACATAACTTCCATAAAATGTAGAAAATAACACCGAGCTCAGAAAAATCCGCACAATTTAACATTGGAACTGGAAGATCGCATTATTCAACTGAAAAAAGAGAAGCCAACATTAGGCCAAAAAATCATATCATTTAATAAAAAGTTTCATATCTTCCACAAAAGTAAAAAAAGCCACAAGCTAAGAAAAATCCCCAAAATGGCCGTTGCAACCTGCAGATTGGCATATTCAACTAAAATATTAGGAGAAGACAAAATTAAGCTACAAAAATCTTGTCATTTAACAAAGAGATCCATATCTTTAATAAAATATGGAAATAGCCTGGAGCTCAAAAAAATCCGCTAAAATGTCCGTTGGAATTGGGATATCGCCATCTTCAACTGAAAAATATGAGAAGACAAAATTAGGCTATAAAAATCATATCATTGTATAAATCAACTACTGGGGAAGGAACCCCCAGCCCTTTATTTATAGGCAAGAGATAGGAGAGTAAAAAGATAGGATACATAGATATGGGCGTATCTTTAGGATATCTGCAATCCTAACCGACTCTGGTATTTCCATTCACAACACTCCCCCTTATCCAGCCATAGGTGTGGACACTGCTCAAGAATACTTCAGGATTCTGAGCGTAATAGGAGTTTAACATGGGGTGGATACTTCAGGATCCTGAGTTAGTGAGGTTTGCCTCGTTAAAACCTTTAGCTATGGAAAACCCTGTAGGAGAAACCATAGTTAAGGAAAAAGAGTACAAACGCTCTTTAACTCCCCCTGATTTGT
This sequence comes from Scilla litardierei, assembly GCA_030789695.1. NCBI lineage: Eukaryota > Viridiplantae > Streptophyta > Magnoliopsida > Asparagales > Asparagaceae > Scilla > Scilla litardierei. The sequence continues at coordinate 70,681,493 of CM061132.1, forward strand.
ACAAGTGACTCTGCTCATGAATACTTCTGGATTCTAAGCGTCACAGAGGGGTGGATGCTTTCGGATCCAGAGTTGATGTGGTTTGACTTGTTAAAACCTTTGGCTATGGAAAACCCAGTGGGGAAAACCATAGCAAAAGGAAAAGTGTACAAATTCACTCAACTCACTCTGATATGTAAAAGCCCTTAGGCTTTCAGATCTCTTAGGCTTATCTCATCACTCCTATTTACAACATTCCAAAGATATACACAGATTACAAATATTATCACCATTAAGCAGCTGCTGAATCCAGAAACTCTGGAGAGGTGTGCTAAGTTTTGTCGCCTCTGATGTGGTCTTCAGACTATGTGGTCAACTCCACAATGCCAGCCTTTATCCCGGTCGTTACTAGGATGTGATGTACCACCAGGTGCCCTCAAATACACCATTGGTGTGATTCTGGAATGGTGAGGATCTCGGAATGATAGGATGATGTTGCCTTCATAAGTTACTTTGCAGATCTGCAGTAGATGGCCATCCCACTATGGGTACCTTGTCTGTGATTTCTCAGTATAGGGATCGGACCTGTAACCTGCATTGCATAAACTTGGAGGATGATACTTTCTAATGTAAGTCCAAATCTTTGGACCCTTGGAGGAAGTGCAGAAGCTTAACTCCGGTCTAATGGCCCTTTTAGGTTCCAACTATCTCTGGCTAATGAGTTTACTACAACTGCTATATCGGGACGCGTGCAGTTAGCCAGGAGTGCCTGATTGCACTTAATAAAGGACTTTAGGACTAGTTATATCCTTCTCCTCTTCCAGTGATCAGAAGGGGTCTTTTTGTACGTCTATAGAGTGTATTGTCATAGGTGCACTTTGGATGACAATGGTCCTTTTAATTTCTCCTGCGCACTTCTGGGCGTATGTATCAGAATTCTATGAGCCATGACTTATATTTGCCTCATTTCATGTTTAATAGTCAGGCTTGAACAGATATTTCGGTTTTCTCTTCAGGAGATCCGATGAGATTTTAGTTGTTTACAACTATGATCTCAAATCATGTTCTTTGCTTAGAAGCAAAGACAACCATCAATAGGAATCATTGATTTGTCAAGTGATTCTCTCGATTGTACATTATTTATTATTCTTATTATTTTTCTTCAATAGAGTAGACGTCCCTAAGTCTATTCAGGCATTTTAAGAAAATGTGGAAATTTATCTTTACCAAGATATCAACGAAGGTATGCCGTCACAACATCCAATAACAACATATCCAAAATTTTCTTTTGCCAAATCGTAAGGTATTCGCTTTTGATAACTTTGGGAGACTGATGCATCATTTATAAATCATGCTCATTTTAATTTGTTCGATCCCTAGTTTCAGCGAAATTTTCCTTGGGCTATAGGTTGTACCTTATAATATATGATTTTGTATTTATTTTTTTTATGTGTGCAATACTTTATTTTATCCACAGGTTTGACACCTTTTGGTGTCTGGACTTCAGGTCCGGACATTTCACGTTTCATAAGTGAGTCTAGCTCATCTTTTAGTCTCGTTCCATATTTGGTCAATCTCTACGTTTGCATTTTAGCAACGGAGTATGGAACGATATTTTGTAAACAGCATCGCTTTGGCGATATATATGGCAATATGATACGTGAATATATTGTCGACAATTTATGTTCTATCTGTCCAACACCTCCCCAGTACGTACGACATTTACTTTCAATTTCAGTTTTTTCTGGCAGTTCCTCTGCAGTGGAGTCCGGGAAGGGTGAGGGTGTGGACATGAGCTCATTGTCTTGTGGTAGTATTGTCTTAAGGTCTCCAGGAGTTTCTGTCCTTGGAGCCTAGTGGTCTGCCTCTTTTCTGTTGAGGATCAGCCACTTCTGCTACTGGTGGATTGCATCCATTCTCGGGGATGTCAATCCTAGTTGGAGTTTTTGCAGCAGGGATGTGTGATCTGACAATCTTCTGGTTGTCAGTAAATGAGTCCGATAACAGGTGAACATTGTTCTATATGTGGAGGATCTTCATGATCTCATCTTCACATTGTTTTGTTACCGGATCGTGGTGGGTCAAACTTTTTGTATCCCATGTTATAACTTGCTTTGCACCAGATTTCTCAGTGTCTGGGCCTATTTTGGGAAAACTAGTCTCATCAAAATCACAGTATTTAAGATGTGCCTTAAATGCGTCCCCCGTTTGGGGTTCTAGGTATTTTATAAGTGAGGGTGAGTTAAACCCTACATGGATACCTAGGTGACGTTGAGGACCGCTTTGGTCCTCTGTGGTGGTGCAATGTGGATTTAAACTATGCGACCGAAGATTCTCAGATGAGAAATATTCGATGGCATTCCATATGCAAGTTGCATTGGAGACTCTGACCTCCAGAGGGTCTTATTTTCATTTACGATGCAACATGCAGAATTTGCATGTCCTCATGCATCCATTGGCAATCGGGATATCATTAATAATGGACGTGCAGTCCATTGGAGTCTATATATCAGTGATGAAGGGTTTTCTAGGACCCTTAGGGCACAAAAACTCTATTTCCGTCCTAAGTCGGACGGAACATAGACATAAAATGCACATCGAAAAATTATGTTAATCTAATTAACATGCAACCCTAAGGAACCAGACCCTCTTAGCCAGGATCTCTGCCAACTCGGGGTGGATCTGACCAACCCAAGATGGATCTAAACTACTGCAAATAATTAAAACGAAAGGTTAAAACACATACCCGAAATCTCTACCCTGGGGCAGGTGAGATGTTCCGCATCGTCTTCCGAGCTGCTCCCCGTCTCACGTCGAGCCGCTCCTCGAACCGCTCCCCAAACTACTCTGCATCCCGAGGTAAGCAATCCTCGTATCACCTAGCCAACCATGCGCCGAAGAAAAGTTTCACGCGAGTGAAAGCCTTCGCCAAGATTTTGGATCCGAATCCAAACTCCTTCGCGGCTTTGCTAGAGCCCTCAGGAGTAAAGCATAAATATAGGGAGATAGAGAATATTAATTTAAGCCTAGATCCGAGCATGCTCCAACATTTAGGGGAGCCGCTCAGATCTAGAGCTTGGGACAAGTTTTGAGGAGGAGAGCAGACCCCTATTTATATAGGCGGCTGACTGCTCCCCTTTACTCAAAATCCGATGTGGGACTAAAGTTGGAGTTAATTAAATCAAGTTAGTTTGCCTTTCACAAAGAGCAAACTTCCGTGAATTGTAACTCACTAACCGTTGAACTTCATGATTGATACAACCTATCAATATGAAGGGCGTTCAACGGTGAACGCATAGGAAAAATGACACGTCAATCCGAGTCCGTTTGACACCTCAATTGTATGTCCAAAGTTAAGCTTAAACATTGTATTTTGCAAATACAAGAAGCCGTCAAAGAGAAAAAGCACCTAGGGTTCGCAACCCTAGGTGTGGGGCCCACATAGGGACCCCACGCGGCAGTTTCGCGTGCGCAGCCCCAGGGGCGCGTGCCTGGCACGCGCCCGCAGACACGTGCCAAGCACGTGCCACTGCAGGGCGCCTGGCACCCTGCGGCACGTGCATGGCACGAGCCCGCAGGCACGTGCCAAGCACACACCAGGCAGGGCGCACAGAGCGCCCTACGGGCACGATTGACTGGCGCCCCGGCCTGATAGGAAATGCCCGGCCCAATGGGCCGGGTTTAAGGTGGTTCCCTTTATCCCTTTAATCTCCATTTAATTCAAATCAGCCTATAGGACTGAAATTACAATGGTTTAGGGCCTGGGATTGATTTGGTCATATCTGGAGCATTTGGCGTCCGATTTAGATGTCGTTCGAACCTGGGTTTAGACCGAGACATTCCCGTCTTACCCGTGAACTTTTTCTTTTTTTTATTCCATTAAATATTGTCTTAAACAATTTAAGACACATTTAATCTCATTTTGCATTATATGCAAATTAGTCTCTAACTTAGCTTAAATTGTCATTTGCAGCAAAATGCAATTTTTCTCTTCCTTTGCATCAAATGCAAATTATTCTCCCTAACTAATTTCTACCTATTACAAGACGAAGGTCGCACTCTGTGTGAGACCCTACAGCCTGACCCTTACAACAGGTTGGGCTCGAAGCCATATACGGCAGTGACCATGAGCAGTGGTTGTCGTCCCTGCTTCAGGAATCATCATTATGTGGTTGACTCATCGACATGAGTATTGTCGGGACCACCCTGACTGTTTCTGTGATGAATTCCGCAGTTATAGTCTCTTCGTCTAAACTATGTCGTGTAGATCAAGTCTAGGGTACGGTCAAACTGTAAACCCTAATAACTTGACTCCGGTTAGTTTCTATCGATCTTTAGTCAACTAATGTTGGACTTCTTCTAACATACTCTGCGCAAAGATTTTAATAAAGACCGAACTAACTTTACGACACTAACTCACATTGACCAGGAGAGACGAATCCTCTCTTGGTCATTACTCTCCTCGTGTACTTCAAGTGATACCCAATCAAAAACCTTTCGACAGGCCTAGCCTCGAAGTTAGGTCAGTGATCTAAGTGGCACCGTTCACGCATAGGTTCGTAAAATAACCTCAAGTCAAAAGACCAACTAGCCTATCATCACTAAGAGTTATCATTGACAGATTGGTCAATGTAACCATATGATAACTCTTGTGGATCGTTCGGTGAACTCATTCTCTAATGAGCACATGTGTCTCGTCTTCGACTTCGCCAAGTCGAACGATCATGAGATCATCGCCACCGCTAAACGGTGAAGACTAAGACACAATGGTCTATCCGATGTTTCGATATCCTTGTCTCGAAACATCTACGACCACGAACCCTTTTAGACTTATGCTACAGATGATCAAACATTTCTCCATGATCGAGATACTCATCTCGATACAAGTTTGACATTGCATAAAGTCTCAGGACTTTACCTAAGTTAATATCTAATGTTAACTACATTATAATATAACTTAGATAAATTATTACCAAACAGCCTACTGTTATTTCGAACAAGATGTTTGTGTTATTCACATAGAGATAAATAGCCTCGAGGACATCATCTCCCTACATCTCCCACTTGCACTCAGGCACATTTATCTCACATAAGTTTTTCCGACTTCATGTGGTAGAGCCTTTGTGAGTGGATCTGCTAAAACCGTCTACAGTATAGACATTAAAGGGTTTCTATGTTCATGTTAGACCAACCATTTGAATCTTATTCAAATAATTCACTTGGTTTTTCGGAATCCATAATATTTTATTTCCTTGGATCGTATCCTGCTCATCGTACCTTACGATAATCATTTAAATTTTTTATTGGTCATTTTAAATGGCTCATATCTATTTCTGATAAAGTATCAAACTCTTTGATTACTTTGTCAAAATAAATGTTCCATCCCTTTGATGCCTCGCATGTAATTTATACGCTCCCACTGACCTTGAAAACTTTCTGGCTAATTCATATAACTTGGTTCGTTTAAATCATATTTAGAAAAACGAACTTATAAGTGAATGCTCCAATTTTTCATGGTTAACATGAGTGTTTACATCGAGTTTGGTCCGAGTAGATCTATACACATCTGCTGGCGAGACGGTTTCAACATAATCTGTTTTATAGGAATTAGGCTGAAAACCGTTCTCGACCAACAAGATTGTTCTCTCACTATTTTCTTTTCTTCTGCAATCTTCTAACTTGAAGATTTACTTGCAGAAAATGAGGAACCATTTTCCTTGGGCACATAAACTAAAGTCCATACTTTTATTCACGTGCTCGGACCAATTCTTACTACATCAAGTTTTTAAACGGAGTTACTACTTCGAATTTCATCCCGAAAGTTGACTAAGTCATCATCAGTTATACTGTCTAACTCGACAATTCGTCTCACGAGATTCGAGTAATTATAAACTTCCTTACGATTGATTTAATGAATATCTTATTGGTAATGTCCTCATAGAACATTATTGAAACCTAGGCATTACTATCTGGGACTTAACCCAGAGGGAGGACTTAACTCAGAGTCACTTGCTATGGATCGCACCAAGTCTTACTAAGTGCGATTCATACCTTTTAACACACCGATGTGTTAACAGACTTGATCTGAGAGAAAATCACATTTTCTTTTAATTACGCAAGATTTTATGTAGCTAAGTATTTGACCATTCGATCTAATCGAATCAGTTTAAATACTTTAGTCATTTTGTTCTTTATTTTATCAGACTTGTGTTTCATCAAGAACACGTGTCTTAATAAAATATAAGAATAACTTATTTTGGTTAATCTAGACTCGGGTACATCAGTATGTACGAGACTAAGTTCGACAAGTCATTCTCCCACTGTCTTACAGATGGGTTTCAGCCATTATATCTAAGAGGGTAAGATTCACAAGTGTCCGTAGACTTCATAATACGAGAGGTCAGACCCCTCTTTATGTGACTTGTGAAGCTTAGTCTCTCGATACGGCCTAGTCTATTTAGCCATATAAGTTTGCTACTATATTGTGTATTAACATTTAATATATTATAGTTATTACAAATTACTAACACAAAATATTGCTTCAAAAGTAAGGTGACGACATTCGTCAAAATGTGTTAGACGTCTTTTGTATAACAATTATCTGAAATCGTGACATCAAAATATGTCACATTTTCATTTCCTCCTACTTATGCCTTTACTAATGATAAATTAAACTATTTAGCTCGATTGACTTTTCGGAGTGCCTTCTTTCTTCTCCAAATCACATTTAGATACTAAATACCCAACATAAATGAATAGCTATGCAAGCATCTTATGTATCCAAATGCTTGAGCTTTGCAACCTTGATTGTAACTCAACAAGTTGCTTGTCTCAAGATCTGGTTGGGATACATAGCCTTGCACCGCTTTTGCACTAGTATTCAACTCAAACAGTTTGATCGAATTCTCGAACTTTGCGGATCAAAATTGTTTGTTCGTACAACCTTGAGTGTAGCTCGACAAGTTGTATGGAGAAACATACTTCGAATATCCTATATGTTCAAGCTGCCTCATATAGAGGCGAGTGACATGTAGCGTGAATTTATTTGTTGGACCCAGAACTTAATGAAATCAAATTTCTTAAGTCTGTTCTTTAAGAAAGTCATTTTAATGTCAACGAGAATATAGTTTAATTCTATCAATTAGATTTTAATTTGATATTCAATTAATCAATGTATTTGACCAGTTAACTTATTCCATTAAAATATTATATTTTTATTCCATTGGTAAACATAGTCTTGCCTTAGTTTAGCATATGTTCAAAATTAAATATAGGTAGAATGGCTTTTATCTATCTATATCCTCCCACTATTTTTATGATCATTCTAAGCTTTTTAAAAATGAAAAATTTAATCGAATTAAATTAATGGGTAAGAGATCCAATCACTCTGAGCCTAACAACCTTGAGTGTAGCTCAACAAATTGCTTGACTCTGCGATCGGAAGATGACTCTTCATCGATCATATCAGATATGACCCTCTTATTGGTTTTTACCCCTAGCCATTTGTGATCATGATTGTGCTCATCCATATCACAATGTCTAGTCTAGTCGGACCCTTGTTTTCGTGTCTAGCCTGACTTGCCCCGGCGCTCGGTGTATTCACGACACGTCGGTTTGGGTCAGGTCTTAGACTACATCTAGCCAGACTACATCATTGATTTATCTTACGCCGGCGCTCGGTGTATTCATGACACGACGGTTTGGGTCAAGTCAAGATTTCATCTTATGTATTTAAGGAGTTGGTTTCTACAAGGTTGTCATGTTACAGCTTGAGTGTAGCTTAACAACTATGACACGGCTCCTGCAGTTGCCAACCCCTAAAACAAGGAGGGCTACAGCTAATCTTGAAGAAGATTATTAACGTATTTGACTTAGATATAGTCCAGGGTGTCATATAATCATGATTCGCGTCATTGCGGTCCAGCGGAACACAACCAGGAAATTGACTAAGCCAGGATCACTATCCCTTAGAGGGTGATCCAACAAATTTAGCCAAGCACATTGACTGGATCATGGTCCATTGAATGAAGCTTGTCATTTTTATATGCGTGACATAGACTAAAAGCTTTTATTAACAACTAATTAATCCTATCAACTAGTTGAATCCTTAAATTCAAAATTTTAGGATTTGTTTAATAAATTTTATTAAATCCTTATCAACTATAAGGTTCACGTGTTATCCTAATCGTCATTAGGATTTTAATAAATTTATTAACGCTAAAAGCGAAGTCCTTTAATGAGAATTAATTTCATAATAATTAGAATTAACTATTTCATTAAAGGGACTACCCTAATCAGGAATTAGGTCTTAAAGTGTTGTTAATGTCTTATTAAAACATAGCATGTCATTAGAATTTATCTCATAAATTTTAACGTGTTCTTTAATGGCTAACCTAAGAGGGTTGTCTTGTGTTATCAAATAAGTGACAAGATGACATAGCCATTAAACTAAAGTTACACTAATTTTATCGCATAAAAGAGTACACAACAATTTAACAATTAAATAGAATAATGTTTATCACATAAACAATTTTAGCATGCATACTTAAATTTAACATTTAAATTTAAAGATATGATTTTTTTAAAAAATTTATTTTATCTCATAAAATAAAAACTTATTTTAAAAAAGATCACAAATTTTGCATGCTACTTAAAATATTTATCGCATAAAAATTTTAAACTTTTAAAATCAGTTTTAAAAATATCTCATAAATTTAAAATATCATTTTAAAAAATTCCATGCTTAAAAATTCATCATATAAAATTTTTAAACATCTAAAATCATTTTAAACTTATCGCATAACGTTTTAAAGTTTTAAAATCAGTTTTAAAATTATCACATAAATATTTAAAATGTCATTTAAAAATTTTCAAGTTTAAAAATTTATCATATAGAATTTTTAAACATCTAAAAACATTTTTAACTTATCGCATAAATTTAAAGAAGCAATCAATTAATTAATCGCAGTCCTAGATCAGCATACAGACAAGACTCTGATACCACTGAAGGGTTTTCTAAGACCCATAGGGCACAAAAACTCTATTCCCGTCCTAAGTCGGACGGAACATAGACATAAAATGCACAACGAAAAATTATGTTAATCTAATTAACGTGCAACCGTAAGGAACCAGACCCTCTTAGCCATGATCTCTGCCAACTCGGGGCGGATCTGACCACCCCAAGAGGGATCTAAACTACTACGAATAATTAAAATGAAAGCTAAAAACACATACCCAGAATCTCAACCCAGGAGCAGGCAAGATGTTCCGCACCGTCTTCCGAGCTGCTCCCCATCCCACGTTGAGCCGCTCCTCGAACCGCTCCCCGAACCGCTCCGCATCCCGAGGCGAGCAATCCTCGTGTCGTAGAGCCAACCACGCGCCGAAGAAAATTTAATGCGAGTGAAAGCCTTCGCCAAGATTTCGGATCCGAATCCGAACTCCTTCGCGGCTTTGCTAGAGCTCTCAGGAGTAAGGCAGAAATATAGGGAGATAGAGAATATTAATTTAAGCCTAAATCCGAGCGTGCTCTAACATTTACGGAAGCCGCTCAGATCTGGAGCTTGGGAAGAGTTTTGAGGAGGAGAGCAGACCTCTATTTATATAGGCGACTGGCTGCTCCCCTTTACTTAAAATCCGATGTGAGACTAAAGATTGAGTTAATTAAATCAAGTTAGTTTGCCTTTCACAAAGAGCAAACTTCCGTGAATTTTAACTCACTAACCGTTGAACTTCATGATTGATACAACCTATCAATACGAAGGGCGTTCAACGGTGAACACATAGGAAAAAACGGCTCGTCAATCCGAGTCTGTTTGACCACTCAATTGTATGTCCAAAGTTAAGCCCAAACATTGTATTTCGCAAATACAAGCAGCCGTCAAAGAGAAAAGCACCTAGGATTCGTAACCCTAGGTGTGGGGCCCACACAGGGGCCCCACGCTACAGTTTCACACGCGCAGCCCCAGGGGCGCATGCCAAGCACGCGCCCGTAGGCACGTGCCAAGCACGCGCCATTGCAGGGCACCTGGCGCCCTGCGACGCGTGCATGGCACGCGCCAGGCAGGGCGCACAGAGCGCCATGCGGGGCGATTGACAGGCGCCCCTTTCGGGGCGCCTCTTTCTCCTGATAGGAAACGCCCGGCCCAATTGGCCGGGTTTAAGGTGGGCCCCTTTATCCCTTTAATCTCCATTTAATTCAAATCAGCCCATAGGACTGAAATTACAATGGTTTAGGGCCTGGGATTGATTTGGTCATATCTGGAGCGTTTGGCGTCCGATTTGGATGCCGTTCGAACCTGGGTTTAGACCAAGACATTCCCGTCTTACCCGTGAAATTTTCCTTGCGTTTATTCCATTAAATATTGTCTTAAACAATTTAAGACACATTTAACCTTATTTTGCATCATATGCAAATTAGTCCCTATCTTAGCTTAAATAGTCATTTTCATCAAAATGCAATTTTTCTCTTCCTTTGCATCAAATGCAAATTATTTTCCCTAACTAATTTCTACCTATTATTGGACGAAGGTCGCACTCTGTGTGAGACCCTACAGCTTGACCCTTACAACAGGTTGGGCTCGAAGCCATATAAAGCAGTGATCAGAGCAGTGGTTGCCGTCCCTGCTTCAGGAATCATCATTATGTGGTTGACTCATCGACATGAGTATTGTCGGGACCACCCTGACTGTTTCTGTGATGAATTTCGCAGTTATAGTCTCTTCATCTAAACTATGTCGTGTAGATCAAGTCTAGGGTACGGTCAAACTGTCAACCCTAATAACTTGACTCCGGTTAGTTTCTATCGATCTTTAGTCAACTAATGTTGAACTTCTTCCAACATAATCTATGCAGAGATTTTACTAAAGACCGAACTAACTTTACGACACTAACTCCTATTGACCGGGAGAGACGAATCCTCTCTTGGTCATTACACTTCTCGTGCACTTCAAGTGATACCCAATCAAAAACCTTTCGACAGGCCTAGCCTCGAAGTTAGGTCAGTGATCTAAGTGGCACCGTTCACGCACAGGTTCGTAAAATAACCTCAAGTCAAAAGACCAACTAGCCTATCATCACTAAGAGTTATATTTGACAGATTGGTCAATGTAACCATATGATAACTCTTGTGGATCGTTCAGTGAACTCATTCTCTAATGAGCACCTGTGTCTCGTCTTCGACTTCGCCAAGTCGAACGATCATGAGATCATCGCCACCGCTAAACGGTGAAGACTAAGACACAATGGTCTATCCGATGTTTCGATATCCTTGTCCTGAAACATCTACGACCACGAACCTTTTTAGACTTATGCTACAGACGGTCAAACATTTCTCCATGATCGAGATACTCATCTCGATACCTGTTTGACCTTGCATAAAGTCTCAGGACTTTACCTAAGTTAATATCTAACGTTAACTACATTATAATATAACTTAGATAAATTATTACCAAACAGCCTACTGTTATTTCGAACAAGATGTTTGTGCTATTCACACAGAGATAAATAGCCTCGAGGGCATCATCTCCCTACAAGTGACTCTGCCAACCCATTTTGGGTATGAACATGCGGCACTGTATGTTCATTTCCTATTCACGTTGTTTGGCAGTACTCCTGAAATAACTCGGAGGTAAATTCCCAACATTAACTAGACTTATTTTCTATATTTGATTGTCTGGAAAATGTGCCTGCAACATTTTTTTGTGCCAATAGCTTTGGAAAAGCTAAATTGCTGGTCTGTAGTAGACACACATAGGAATGTTCTGAGGATGCATTTATCAGTACAATGAAGTACCGAAATAGCCCACTAGGAGGTGAATTTGTCCACATCTATCTCCTTATATTCTTTTTGAGGAAGCATGGAGATTCTTTTTTAACTTTTCATAGAGATGGCCTTGTAATTAGTTTTCCCTTATAGCAAGGGATGCGAGGGAATTCTCCCTTCTGAAGAATCTTCTGGTTCTTCAAGTCATGCCCATAGGATAAGATGAGATGCATCATCACTGATTCAGGATGGCCAAGTCTTTCACGCCAGAGTAAAAACTTGGCTGATGTCGGGCACTTCAGGTGCTCTGTTTAATTCCGCTTCCTTTCTCCGAATCTTTGTATGGTAGAGGCCTGTAAGGATCTCAAGACGTTCAAGTATGGATTTTAATCCTTTTTCTTGAGACGTTACATACAGTAATTTTTTTTTCATTTACATTTGTTGTTTCCAAATGGAATCCGTTGAAACAGATGTCCTTGAAAATTAGAAAGTTTCTTTTGGAATTCGGAGAGATTAGTGCATCCTTTATTTTTGTTTATGTGTCATTTGGGGGCAACAGTGTTACGTTCCCTGGATCTTCAATATGGCCCTGATGTTGGGCTATGTATTGAAAGATCATATGTGTTTATTGTCTACTAGTCAATCATAAGAGCCGTTCATCTATTTAGAGATGAATTATATATGCACATTTTCAGAGAAAACATTTTCATTCAAAATCAAATTACATAATATAAAAGCTCTCATAACATGAAATGTTCTAAACAGTTTGCTAAGATAAAAATAGAAGGCTAATCAAGTAGGTCATCATATTCGAAGTCGTTAGCTGTAAACTTGACTGGAGCATCAGAGGTCATCAGGTTTGTTTCAGCTTTATTTTTCTTGTTTTCTTTATACAAATCCTGGAGATGCTACGAAGTTCTGTACACTCTGGACCAGTAGCCTTTCATGCCACAGCAATGGCACTGGTCTTCCCATTCCCTCTTGGGTGGGGGTGCATCATCTCTATTTTTGTCATTTCTATACCGGGTGAACTTCCGCTTACTGTCATTTCTTCGCTGCTGGACTTGGCTCCTAGCCTTTTTGTTCGGTCCTCCTTTCTATGGTCTTTCTTTTCGTTTATCGTCTCTCTTCTTTTTGGAAAAAGAAGATGCATTGGGAGCTTCGGGTAGGGGGTAGTGCCAGGGGAGTGCAAGTTGTGAGTGGCGAGGAGACGCTCTCTGTTTTGTTCGGCCATCAGTAAGCATGACAGCAGCTCAAAATACTTGGTGAACTTGCGTTCACTGTATTGATGCATTAGTATCGCATCTTTTTCATGGAAGGACGTATACGTCTTTTCCAGCATGCGATCTTCTGAGACTTTTTCACCACACAACTTCAGGCGTGAGGTGATGCTAAAAAGAGCTAAGTTGTACTCAGCCATGGACTTAAAGTCCTGCAGTTTCATGTTCTCCCACTCGTATCGTGTCCTTGGTAGTATAACATTTTCTGATGTTTATACCTGTCCTCAAGGGCAGTCCATAGCTCAAATAGATCTTCGACCGTAAGGTATTCAGCCTTAAGTGTCTTGTCCACATGGCGGTGAATATAGATAATGGCTTGCGCCTTTTATATATCGTTTACATTTTCATTATTAGTCACAGCAGAAATGAGGGACTTAGCCCGCAAATGAAACTTCACATCGAGCTGCCAGCTCAGATAGTTTCTTTCAGATGCATCCAGCACTTTGCAATCGACACTTGCGATTTTAGCCATTTTATCTAGCAGAGCACAAATATGCATGAATTAATAATTTAAACATAAACATTTTCATACAGAGGCAATTTTAATATAAAGAGCTAATTGCGTGGATCGGCCAATCCCACATAAATAAAAAGTCCAAAGTCCCGTTACAGTCCATATTACACAAATGAAAGCTTTCAAAAGAAATTACAACTTTGGAAACCTCGTGGGTCCCATATAAGATCTTCAGCTTCAGTTGTGGCATCCGTCTCTATGGAAAGCGTTCTTCGGTCTTGGACATTTACATAAATTCCTCACTACAATTTCTCTCAAAAGTAAAAGAAAAGTGCAGGAAAATAAAATGTGGGACTTAAACAGCCGATCCAAAACTGCAATAAGCCATCCATGTAAAAATTTGTGATCATCAAACATTTTCAGCAGACATTTTCATCATAGGCATCACATGCATTTATATTTGCAGAGAGGGATACACAATGTAATTACTTAATAATTATTGGACCACTGGGCAACGTCATACACCATTAGGTTAGCTGACTAACGGCAGAGCGGTCACATGATCTTCTTAATTATTAAGTTTTAAAAGTACGCACAACCATACATAGTTTATCCGTAGAACAACCCAAAAGAATGCAAAGCATATAATAATGACTTTACAGAGAAAATCATTTAATGCAAGGGTTGTGTTTTTTGGGTTTATCCAAAGAGATTGGAAAAGAGCCCAATAATTAGAAATGTTCTTCGTAAAAGGCAGAAGTTTTCCTTTTTAAATCATCCCAAAATCATCTCCAAATGTCCCCCAAATGTCCCTTTATAGCCCCATAATTTATCGTTATTTTTCATGAATTTTTAGGCCCCAAAACGACATTTTTAATTAATTTTTAGCCACCAACTAGCCTTTTTAAAGCTTATTTTTAGCCCCCATTTTTTTGGTTTTTTTGTTTTTGTGAATAATAGGCATGCGGGCCTAAGGCTCGTAGCTTGCCTACGGGCTTCAGGCCCACAAGGCTTAAGAAATTTTTTTTGTGTGTGTACGCTTCAAGCCCAAACGAATTTTTTTGGGCGGCGGCGGCGGCTAGGTTAGCTGCCGCCGCCGCCTATGTTTGCGCCCCCGGTGAGGGGCAGCTGCCCCGCTGTAGCGAGGGCAACAAGGGGGATGAACGGCCCCCCTTCGGCGGGGATCTGACGGGGCGTCGACGGCACCCCCCCTCGCTTCAGGCGAGGGGGATTTATTGGCGACGGAGCACCGCCCCCCTTCGGGGGGGGATTCGATGGGGCGCCGACAGCGGCCCCCTCGCTTCAGGCGAGGGATTCGGTGGCGACGGGGTGCCGCCCCCCTTCGGGGGATACGGTGGCAACAGGGCACCGCCCCCCTTTCGGGGGGGAATCGTCTGAGCGGGGCGCCAACCCCCCCTTCGGGGGGGATACGAAGGCGATAGGGCGCTGCCCCCCTTCGGGGGGATCCGTCTGCGGTGGGGCGCCGACCCCCCTTCGGGGGGGATTTGACGGCGGCGAGGCACCGCCTCCCTTCGGGGGGGTTCGATTGCGGTGAGGCGTCAGCAGCGACCCCCTCGCTTTAGACGGGGGGGTACATTAGAGGGGGCGAGCGGGGGAGGTGGGGGAGCGACCGGCGGCAAGGCCGTCGGCGGGGCTAGAATAGGTTAAAAATCCTATTATTTTCTTATTTTTCAGAATTTAAAACATGTTAAAAACATGATTTTTGGACGATTAGCCTGGATTTCACTTCGATCTTGCGAGATCTATGGAAAATACTATCATACGTATGATAAAAATGACATTTTTAGCGAGATTTACCTCTATATCCGTCCTCCGGATATAGCGATGGTTGAACGAAGCCTACGCAAATGACGATGCTCGTTTTGATGAAACTTGACACTGTGCGCGTGGATCTTCCGCCTTTCTTCGCTTCGAAATGATCAATTTTGTGTGGAAAATTTGTTTAGAGACTCGTGCTGATAACGTGTTATGAATCAACTACTGGGGGAGGAACCCCCAGCCCTTTCTTTATAGGCAAGAGA
>CM061132.1:70697511-70714111 GCA_030789695.1 Scilla litardierei
CAACTCGACCGGTACCACTGCCTCGGCCCCGTAGGCAAGCATGAACGGGGTCTCACCGGTGGCCTCCTTGTGGGTCGTCCGGTATGAACAGAGTATTCCAGGGAGCTCTTCCGGCCAGCTTCCTTCGGCGTCCTTCACTTTCTTTCGGAGGGGCTCTATGATACACTTGTTGGCCGCTTCCGCCATTTCGTTGGTCCGCGGAGTCGAACTGTTTCCCATTGTCAGTGACGATGGACCAGGGGACTCCGAATCTGGAGATGATGGAAGTTCACACGAAGCTTTTTGCTTTCTTCCATGTGATGGTGGCCAACGGTTCCGCTTCAATCCATTTGGTGAAGTAGTCCACCGCCACTATCAGATACTTCCGCTGCCCCCCGGCCCGGTTTAAACGGTCCGAGGATGTCGAGCCCCCATTTCGCAAAGGGGATGGGGCTCACGATAGGGATGAGCTCCGACAGGGGAGTTGAGGAGTGGTGGGCATACCTCTGACATTCCTGGCACTTTTGGACGTAGCTTGTTACGTCTTGTACCAGGGTCGGCCAGTAGTATCCCTACCTCAAGATTTTCTGTGCAACCATCTTGCCCCCGTGGTGATTTCCGCAGATCCCTTCGTGAACCTCATGTAGGACGTAGTCGGCTTCCTGCGGTCCGATGCATTTCAGGTACGGGAGGACATCAGCCTTCGTCCAGCGCCTCCGGTTGAGCGTCCCCCTCATGGATCACGTATCGGAGCGCCTTCCTCTCCAGGGTCCGACGCTCGTCCCAATCCGTCGGCACTTCCCCATGAGTGAGGTACCGAATGATCAGATCCATCCAGGTGGGATTTTGGTCGATCGCCATCACCTCCCGCTCCTCCGTGCTAGGGGACTGCATGTTCTCCACGTAGATGGTGCGGCCCAGCTCCTTAGGCGAGGACGAGGCTAGCTTCGACAGCGCGTCCGCCCGTGCGTTCTCCGACCGCGGGAGATGCAAGACTTCCGCGTTTTTGAACCTGGAGAGCGCAGCTTTGGCGACGGCGTGATACCTCTGCATTGTCTCCTCCTACGCCTCGTAACTTCCCAGAAGTTGGTTGACAATGAGCTTCGAGTCGCTGAGGAGGTGCACAGATTCGGCCCCAAGCTCCTGGGCCAGTCTCAGGCCGTTGATCACCGCTTCGTATTCTGCCACGTTGTTGGTGGCCGGGAACTCGAACCACAACGCGTACTCCACGACGTTCCCTTCCGGAGATCGGATCGCGATCCCAGCCCCGCCTCCTGATTGTGTGGCCGATCCGTCCACATGGACTATCCACGCTCCTGGAACTCCTGACTGAAGGTGGTCAGCCGAAAGGAAAGACAAGGGTTGGGCGATTACCGTTGCTGAGCCTTCTTCCTCTGGAGGATGTTCTCCTTCCGTCGTACACTCAGCGATGAAGTTAGCCAAGGCCTGCCCCTTGATGGCCGTGCGCGGTTTGAACCGGAGGTCGAATTCGCTCAATTCCACCCCCCAGTTTAGCATCCTTCCCATTCGGTCGAATCTCTTGAGATTCTGCTCCAGCTGTGAGTCGGTCAAGACTAGTATGGTGTGGGCCTGGAAATAGGGCTTGAGCCTTCGCGCTGAGAGAATGAGGGCATACGCCAGTTTCTCCATGGGCGAGTATCGCACCTCCGCCCCCTTCAGGATCCGGCTCGTGTAGTACACCGGCCACTGCACCCCACCATCTTCCCGGATCAACACCGAGCTCACTGCTTCCTCCGCGCACGCCAGGTAAAGGCTTAGCGACTCCCCTTCCCGTGGCTTGGACAGGAGAGGTGGGCTGCGGAGATATTCCTTGAGATCCGCGAACGCCCTGGAGCAGTCTTCATCCCACTGTATCGTCTTCCTATTATCAGATGGTTCCGCGATCGCTTTCCTCAGAACTTTGAAAAGGGGAGCGATCTTTCCGCCGATTTGGATAGGAATCGCCCCAAGGCTGCGATGCGCCCGTTCAGCCTCTGCAGCTCCTTAATCGTCGTCGGCTCCCGCATGTTGATCAGTGCCTCGATCTTGTCAGGATTAGCTTCAATGCCACGGTTAGTTATCATAAACCCCAAGAATTTGCCAGATCTTACCCCGAACGTGCACTTCGTGGGGTTGAGTCGAATGTTGTGTCGCCGCAACCGCTCGAAGGTTTCACGAAGGTCGGCGATGTGGTCCTCCGGCTTTCTTGACTTGACAAGCATGTCGTCAACGTAGACCTCCAGGTTCCTCCCGATCTGGGAGTGAAAAACCTTGTTGACCATTCTCTGGTAGGTGGCCCCTGTGTTCTTTAAGCCGAAGGGCATCTTCTTGTAGCAGTATGTTCCCTGGTCCGTCGTGAAGGCTGTCATCTCCTCGTCCCGTGGGTCCATCTGGACTTGGTTGTACCCTGAGTAGGCATCCATGAAGCTAAGCATCTCGTACCCCGAAGCGTTGTCCACCAGGTGGTCAATGCGCGGCAGGGGGTAGCTGTCCTTGGGATAGGCTTTGTTGAGGTCACTGAAGTCCACGCACATTCGCCACTTCCCGTTGGGTTTCCTGACCATCACCACGTTCGATAGCCACTCCGGGTACCAGACTTCTCGTATGAAGCCGGCGTCGAGGAGACGTTCCACTTCCTCGGAGGCCGCCTTCATCTTCTCACCGCCCAGGTTCCGCCTCTTCTGCCTGACCGGCCTGAAGTTGGGGTTGGCGTTGATCCGGTGGACGATCACCTGGGGATCCACGCCGGGCATGTCCTCTGGTGACCAAGCAAAGACGTCTAGGTTCGCCTCCAGGCACTCGACCAGTCGGCTCCTCAGGTCGTGGCTTAGCCCTCTCCCGATTGAGACGAACCGGTCCTCGACGTCCGTGACCGGGATCTGCTCTTGCTCCTCCGCAGGGGTGGGCCTCGGCCCGTCCCTTAAGTCGAGTGCGGCCATCCGGTCGACTAGACGATCTTCGGGACCTTCCTCCGCCAGTTGATAGCAGGTATTCAGTCTCCCCGCGTCGCCTTCGACTTGCCCCATCCCCCCGGGCGTTCGGAACTTGATAGTCCGATGGAGGGTCGAGACCACCGCGCCGATGGCGTTGAGAAGGGGTCGGCCGATGATCCCGTTGTATTCCGACCCGATCCCCAATACGATGAATTCTACCACCAGGGTCACCGAGTCTGGTGGGCCTCCGAGTGTTACCGGGAGATGGATCGTGCCGATGATGGGGGTGGAATGACCCGTGAATCCCACCACGGGACCCGAGCGGGGTCGCAAGTCTTCCTTTCGCCGCCCCATCTTTTCCAGGGTTGACATGAAGAGGACGTCGCAGGAGCTGCCGGTGTCGACGAGCAGTCGCCGTACCATGGTTGTGTCTATGATCACCGACACCACCAAAGCTACGTCCGAGCTGCGCGCTGTTACAGACGTGCTCGGTCTCCCGACCGGTAGGGACAGTGAGGGTCTCCCGGTCCTCTCCTCACGATCCTCCTCGCACCGGGCCCGGGCCCACTCTTGCCAACGATGGCGGGCCCGGTCGCTTCGCGTCAGAGCCTTGCTCTCCTTTCGTCGAGACGGGTGAAGACGCGTCATTGCAGGTGTGGTTTGTTTCTTCGTGGGATAGTTCGTTCCCACAGACGGCGCCAGATGTTTCAGAGTGTTTTCTCACTACAAAAGCGTTGACCGCGGATAACCCGGTCAACGTGGTCAAGGGGCCTATGGGGGTCCCTCGGGTGTGTCGAGTCGGTGCAGACGAGGCACGAGTCGGAGTTGCAGACGACGTGGAGCGCGTCAGCTGGGCCGAATCGGGGTCCTCGGTCGCAAGGAGGGTGAGGGGAAGCCTCGACCCGATCAGAGACGCTCGGCCTCGGACGGGTCGGACGACGAGGGGTAGCCTCGATCGTCCCGCTGGTTACGTGGCCGGTCGCGGGGCGGAGGGGAAGCCTCGGCCCGGTGTGAAACGCTCGGCCTCGGACGGTCGTGCTCGGCCTCGGTCGGGCGGGTGACGAGGGGAAGCCTCGGTCGTCTCGCTTAATGCGTGGCCGGCGAGGGGCGGAGGGGAAGCCTCGGCCCGCGGATCTGATGTCCTCCTGCGTAGACGAGAACACTCGTCAAGGGGGTCGGACCTTGGTTCCGGCCAAATCCCCTCCGATGCCTAAGTCAGATAGTGATCTGAGAAGGGAGGCCCGGCGGAGACGGTTCGACTCGAGAGGAGATCTGAACGGCGTCTCACGGCGCGAGCGGGGGGAGGAAGGAGATGAAATGGGGGAACTAGGTCGTTGATGGAGTACCTTAGGTTTTAGATACCTGAGATGCGGTCCCTCGTCCAGTCGTCCTTCTAACCCTTTTGTAGACCTCCCGCTGTGATTGCCCCCGACCCACGTCGCTCGTCCGCCCTCGATCGTGCCCCCTCAATCCGCCCCCGTCGCCGCTCCCTGCGCCATGCCAGCACCTCCCCATCACAGCCATTTAGTGGTAGCGGGATCTGGGGAACGGTTACCGCTGGAGTGGGCGAGTGCCCAGCACGCTATCAGGGCTGGGTCGGATCGATATTCGGGGGTCCTCTATAGGGCCTTGTCGGGCGGGCCAGATCGCGCAGATGGGCTTCTGATCGGCAGTCGGGTTTCTGGGCTCGTGTCTTTCGGGCTTCGGCCAAATAGGCGTAACAAGATCCATATCTTCCAAAATTTTAGAAAATAGCCCCGAGGTCAGAATAATCCGCAAAAAAGTCTGTGAGAACCGGGAGATTGCCATTTTCAACTTAAAAAATAAGAGAAGACAAAATTAGTCCAAAAAATCATATCATTTAATAAAAAGATCCATAACTTCCTGGAAACGTAGGAAAATAGCAACGATCTCAGAAAAATCCGAAAAATGTCTGTTGAAACTGAGAGATCGGCATCTTCAACTAAAAAAATAAGAGAAGACAAAATTAGGATTATAAAAACATATCATTTAATATAAAGATTCATATCTTACAGAAAATGTAGAAAAAAGCCCGGAGCTTAGAAAAATCCCTAAAATGTCCGTTGGAACCGGGAGATCGCCATCTTCATCTAGAAAAATAAGAGAAGACAATATTAGGCCAAAAATCTTATTATTAATATAACCAGAAAATTTAGAAAATAGCCTCGAGGTTCAAAATTCTGCAAAATTGTTTGTTGGAACCGGGAGATTGTCATCTTCAACAGATAATTAAGAGAAGACATACTTAGTCTATAAAAATCATAACATTTAATAAAATGATCCACATCTTCATTGAACTTTTGAAAATAGTTCCGAGGTGAGAAAAATCTGCAAAAATATCCGTTGGAACCGGGAGATCGACATCTTCAACTGAAAAATAAGATAGGACAAAATTAGGCTAAAAATTATATCATTTAATATTAATATTCATTTCTTACCGAAATTTAGATTATAGTCTGGAGCTCAAAAATCCCTAAAAATGTCCTTTGGAACTAAGAGATCGCCATCTTCAACAAAAAACAAGCGACAAAATTATGCCAAAAACCATTTAATCTAATAAAAAGATCCATAACTTCTCGAAAATGTATAAAAATAGCCCCGAGCTCTGAAAAATCAACTAAATGTCAGTTGGACGTGGGAGATGCCATTTTCAACTGAAAAATAAGAAAAATACAAAAATTAGGCTATAAAAATCATATCAAATAATATAAAGATTCATATCTTACACAAATTGTAGAAAATAGCCCGGAGCTCAGAAAGATCCACACAAATGTCCGTTGGAACCGGGAGATCGCCATTTTCAACTAAAAAAAGAGAAGATAAAATTAGGCCAAAAATGATATTATTTAATAAATAGATCCATAACATCCAGAAAATGGATAAAAATAGTCTTGAGCTCAGAAAAATACGTAAAAATGTCCATTGGAATCGATAGTCGCCATATTCAACTGAAAAATAACAGAAGACAAAATTATGCGAAAATAATATAATTTAATAAAAAGATCCAAATCTTCAAAAAATGTAGAAAATTGCACAGAGTACAGAAAAATCCACATAAATGTCCATTGGCCGGTAGATCACCATCTTCAACTGAAAAACAAGAAAATACAAAATTTGGCCAAAATGATAGCATTTAATAAAAAGATCTATATGTTTTAGAAAATGCAGAAAATAGATCCGAGCTCAGAAAAATCCACAAAAATGTCCGTTGGAATCGGAAAATGGCCATCATGAACAAAAAATAAGAGAAGACAAAATTAGGCCAAAATCATATCATTTTACAAAATGATCGATATCTTCCAGAAAATACAGAAAATATCGCCGAGGTCAGAAAAATCCGCAAATATGTTCGTTGGAAATGGGAGACCGCGATCTTCAACTGAAAAATAAGAGAAGACAAAGTTAGGCTATAAAAATCATATCGATCCATATCCTCATTAAAATGTAGAAAATATCCCTGAGGTTAGAAAAATCTGCAAAAAATGTTCGTTGGAACCGCGAGATCGCGATCTCCAACTGAAAATTAAGATCAGACAATATTAAGCTAGAAAAATCATATCATTTAATAAAAAGATCCATATCTTACAAAAAATATAGAAAATAGTTCTGAGCTGAGAAATATCCACAAAATGTCTGTTGGAAGCAGGATATCGTCATCTTCAACTGAAAAATAAGAGAATACAAAATTAGGTTACAAAAATCATATCTTTTAATAAAAAGATACATATATTCAATAAAATGTAAAAAATAGCCCCGAGCTTAGAAAATCCACAAAAATGTCTGTTGGAACCGGGAGATCGCCATATTCAACTCAAAAATAAAAGATGACCAAATTAGGCCACTAAATCATATCATGTAATAAAAAGATACATATCTTCCAAAAAATGTAGAAAATAGACTTGAGCTCAGAAAAATATACAAAAATGTCAGATGGAACCAGGCGATCGCCATTTTCAACTAAAAAAATAAGAGAAGAAAAAATTAGGCCATAAAATCATATCTTTTAATAAAAAGATCTGTACCTTAAAAATGTAGAAAATAACTTGCAACTCAAAATTATCCACACAAATGTCCGTTGGAACCGAGAGATCGCCATCTTTAACTGATAAAAGAGAAGACAAAATTAGGCCAAAAATCATAACATTTAATAAAAAGATACAAATTTTCCAGAAAATGTAGAAAAATAGCCCCAAGCTAAGAAAAATCCGCAAAAATGAGCATTGGAACTGGTAGATCGCCATCTTCAACTGAAAGAGAAGAGAAACGCAGTCTATAAAAATCATATAATAAAAGATCCATATCTTCCATAAAATGTAGAAAATAGCACCGAGCTCATAAAAATCCGCCTAAATGCCCGTTGGAACCGGGGGATCGCATCTTCAATTAAAAATAATAATAGAAGACAAACGTATGCCAAAAATAATATACTTTAATCAAAAGATCCATATCTTCAAGAAAATTTAGAAAATAGCCCCGAGGTCAGAATAATCTGCAAAAATGTCTGTTAGAACCAGGAGATGGCCATCTTCAACTTAAAAATAAGAGAAGACACAATTTGTCCGAAAAATCATATCATTTGATAAAAAAGATCCATAACTTCCCGAAAATGTAGAAAAATAGCACCGATATCAGAAAAATTCGCAAAAATGTCCGCTGGAATTGGGAGATCACCATCTTCAACAAGAAAAATAAGAGAAGACAAAATTAGGTTATAAGAATCGTATCATTTAATATAAAGATTCAAATCTTACAGAAAATGTAGAAATTGCCTGGAGCTCAGAAAAATCCCTAAAATGTCTGTTAGAACTGGGATATCGTCATCTTCAACTGAAAAATAAGAGAACAAAAGTAGGCCAAAAATCAAATTATTGTTATGAACGGTTATTAACCGGAGTTGGTTTAGATTCTGGGCAATCTTAGAGATAGGCCCATATCAATGTACCTCACATTTGTATTCTCCCCAATTGCCTATAAATAAAGAGCTGGAGGCTCCTCCCCCAGTAGTTGATTCATAACATGTTATCAGCACGAGCCTCTAAAAATTTTCCACAAAATTTTTTCGATCGTTGTGAAGGCGAAGGGAGACGGGAGATCCACACGCGCGGTGCAAGGATTCCTCAATCGAGCGTCGTCATCCGCGTATGGCTTCGTTCAACCATCGCTATATCCGGAGGACGGATATAGAGGTAAAAATCGCTAAAACGATGTTTTTATCATACGTATGATTGATCTACCCATAGATCTCGCACAATCGTTATGGGGACTGCTAATCGCCTTTAAAAGACGAAGTTTTTCGTCTCAAAAATCATATTTTTAGGGTTTTTTTCTTGTGTAAACCCTACCCCATGCCCTCCAGCGGCTTCGCCGCCGGCCATCTCCCCCAACTCCCCCTCCGACCGTACCCCCCATGTAGGGGGCAGCCGGCACTCCGCGGCTGCACCCCCTGTAGGGGACGGTCGGTGCCTCCCGGCCGCACCCTCCTGCAGGGGGGCGCCGGCGCCTCCCGGGCGCACCCCCCTGCAGGGGGCAACCGGTGCCTCCCGGGCGCACCCCCCTGCAGGGGGCAGCCGGCGCCCGCGGCAACTTCCCCCTGCAGGGGGGCGGCCGGTGCCCGCGGCCACTCCCCCTGTAGGGGGACGACCGGTGCCCCCAGCCGCAAACCCCCCGGGAGGCAGCCGGCGCCCCCCCCAACCGCCCACGAGCGACGGTCATGGGGCCTCGGCGGCTAACCTTAGCTGCCGCCCCTAACGGTATTGGGCCTGAAGCCCAGATTCAGCAAAAAAAATTTTGATGCCTTGAAGCCTGCAAGCAAACTGCAGGCCTCAGGCCCGCAGGCTTTGTTTCAAAACAACGGGGGAAGGCTAAAAATAAGCCTTAAAAGTTTTTTAAGGCTAAAATTAATTAAAAAAGGCGTTTGTGGGCCTAAAAATTCGTGAAAAATCACGGTATATTATGGGGAAATAAGTGGACATATAAGGGATTATTGGGGACTATTGGGGGTTATTAGGGATGATTTAAAAAGGAAAACTTCTTCCTTTTACGAAAAACATGTTTAATTATTGGGACCTTTTCCAATTCTTTGGACAAACCCAAATTTTAACAACCCTTGCATCAAATGATTTTTTGTGTAAAATCATCTATCATGCTTTGCATCACTGGCTTATTCTGTGGATATTACATGCGTAGTTGTGTATTATATTTAAGCTTAATAATTAGGAAGATCCTGCGACCGCTCTGCCATTAGTCACCTAACCTAACGGTATATGACGTTGCCCAGTGGTCTAATAATTATTAAGTGATTAAATTGTTTATCCATCTCTGTGAATATTTAATGCATGTGATGCCTGTGATGAAAATGAAAATTTCTGATTAAAATGTTTGATGAGCACAAAATTTCTACATGGATGGCTAATTGTGGTTTCTTTGTATCGGCTTTTTAAGTCCCACATTTTATTTTCCTGCACTTTTCATTTACTTTTGAGAGAAATTGTAGTGAGGAAATTATGTAAATGTTTAAGACCGAAGATCATTTTCCATGGAGATGGAGGTCACATTGGAAGCTGAAGATTTTATATGGGACCTACGAGGGTTTCCAAAGTTGTAATTTCTTTTTAAAGCTTTCATTTGTGTAATGTGGACTGTAATGGAACTTTGGACTGTTATTTATGTGGGACTGGCTGATCCACACAATTAGCCCTTCATATTAAAAGGTAACAGAGTGTCCTCCAAAGTACTTTAACCTATTTTCCTCCTGAATGAGCTTTTCAGTTAATTCATGAATATCACACCTGTCCTTTATAGTGTTATAATTGATTTGGAAAGCTCCATACTCAGAAGGTAATGAATTCAGTATAAACTGAACGAGGAAGGAATCATCCACTTGTATACCTAATGCCTTAAGTCTTGCTGCAATGTTTGTCGTTTCAATGATGTGTTCTTGCATGCTCTTCGTCCCATTGAACTTCATGGACGTAAATTGAAACATTAATGCACCAGAAAGAGACTTATCCACATAACGACAGCGTTCTTCCAAAAGCTTAAGATATTCGCTTGCTTTTCAGTTTGTGGAATTGTGCCCTTATTGTTATTTGCCATGGTTGTTCGCATAAACATCAAGCTTAAACTATTAGACCATTCCCAACACTTCATCTTAAACTCCTCATCCTCGGTGCTGTCATCTGTGATAACATCATGTTTTCCTCACGCAAAACCAAGTAAATGTTAAAAAATAGCCCCGTGCTCAGAAAAATCAGAAAAAATGTCCGTTGAAACCGGGAGATCGTAATCTTCAACTTAAAAATAAGAGAAAACAAAATTAGGCCAAAAATCATATCATTTAAAAAAAGATCCATATCTTCTAGAAATGTAGAAAATAGCCCGAAGCTTAGAACAATTCGAAAAAATGTCTGTTGGAATTAGGAGATCGCCATCTTCAACTTAAAAATAAGAAAAGACCAAATTAGGCCAAAAATCATATCATTAAATAAAAAGATCCATATCTTTCATAAAATTTAGAAAATAGACCCGAGCTCAAAAAAATCCGCAAAAAATTCCGTTGGAAGCGGAGATCACCATCTCAAATTAAAAAATAAGAGAAGAAAAAATTAGATGATAAAAATCATATCATTTAATATAAAGATCCATATCTTACAGAAAATTTAGAAAATATGCATGAGCTTAGAAAAATCTGCAAAAAAGTTCGTTGTAACCAGGCGATTGCCATATTCAACGAAAAAAATAAGAGAAGACAAAATTAGGCTAAAAATTCATATCAGTTAATAAAACGATCGATATCTTCCAGAAAATAAAGAAAATATCTCCGAGCTCAGAAAGATCAGCAAAAATGTCGGTTGGAACTGGGAAATAGCCATCCCAACTAAAAAATAAGAGAAGACAAAATTAGGCCCAAAATTATATCATTTAATAAAAAGACACATATCTTCCATAAAACGCAAAAAATAGCCCCGAGGTTAGAAAAATACGCAAAAATGTACATTGGAGAAGATCGACATTTTCAATTGAAAAATAAGAGAAGACAAAATTAGGATATAAAAATCATATCTTTTAATATAAAGAACCATATCTATCAGAAAATGTAGAAAATAGCTAAGGGAAATCCGCAAAAATGTTCGTTGGAACCAAGAGATCGCAATTTTCAACGTAAAAAATAAGAGAAGACAAAATTCGGCCATAAAATTATATCATTTAATAAAAAGATTCATATCTTCCAGTAAATATAGAAAATAGACTAGATTTCAGAAGTCCACCCAAAATGTCCGTTAGAAATGGCAGATCGCCATCTTCAATTGAAAAATAAGAAAAGACTAAATTAGGCCAAAAATCTTATCATTTAATAAAAAGATCCATATCATTCGTAAAATTTAGAAAATAGCCCCGTGCTCAGAAAAATTGGCAAAAATTTCAGTTGGACCCGGGAGAATGCCATTTTAAACTTAAAAATAAGAGAAGAGAAAATTAGGCGATAAAATCATATTATTTAATATAAAGATCCATATTTTATAGAAAATGTTGAAAATAGCCCCAAGCTCAGAAAAATATGCAAAAATTTCCGTTGGAACCATGAGATCGCCATATTGAACTAAAAAAATAAGAGAATACAAAATTAGGCCAAAAAATCACATCATTTAATAAAAAGATCCATATCTTCCAGAAAATGTAGAAAATAAAACCGGGCTCAGGAAAATCCACAAAAAAACCGTTGGAACTGGGATATTGCCATCTTCAACTGGAAAATAAGAGATAACAAAATTAAGCTATATAAATCATTTCATTTAAAATAATATCCATATCTTCCCGAAAATGAAGAAAATAGACTCGAGCTCAGAAAAATCCTTAAAAATGTCCGTTGGAACCGGAATTACCATCTACAACTGAAAAATATAAGAAGACAAAATTAGGATATATAAATCTTCGCATTTAATGTAAAGATCCATATAAAGGTCCATAGCTTCCAGAAAATGTAGAAAATAGACCCGAGTTCGGAATAATCAGCAAAAATGTCCGTTGAAATCGGGAGATCACCATCTTCAA
The DNA here is from genome assembly GCA_030789695.1 of Scilla litardierei. Lineage (NCBI taxonomy): Eukaryota > Viridiplantae > Streptophyta > Magnoliopsida > Asparagales > Asparagaceae > Scilla > Scilla litardierei. The sequence goes on from CM061132.1 coordinate 70,709,496, forward strand.
CTGAAAAAACAGAGAAGATACAAATAAGGCGATAAAAATCATATCATTTAATTTAAAGATCCATATCTTATTGAAAATGTAGAAAATAGATCGAAGGTTAGATAAATCTGCAAAAATTTCTCTTGCGACTGGGGAATTGCCATCTTCAACCGAAAAATAAGAGAAGGCAAAATTAGGCTATAAAAAATCATATCATTTAATATAAAGATCCATATCTTATAGAAAATGTAGAAAGTACCACGGAGCTCGGAAAAATTCACAAAATGTTCGTTGGAATGGAAAGATCGCTATCTTCAACAAAAAAATTTAGAGAAGACAAAATTAGGCCAAAAAATCATATCATTTAAAAAGGGGGTTTTAGCATACTGTCCCTAAAATCTTGCGTATTTTGATATTTGTCCCTCAAATCTTGATATTTGCTCATATGTCCCTTAAATTTTAAACGTTAACCTTAATAGTCACTCCATCTTATTTTCTGTTAAAAAAGTTATATTAATTAACGATTAATTAACGATTATATCTAGATAATTAAGAAATTACGTTTAATTAATCATTAAACCCCCAATTAAGTGTTAATTAACCCCACCCAGAAAACACCCAGAAAAAAGGGGGAGGGGGCGACGATCCCTCCCCCTTCGCCTCAGACTAGGTGGAGGGGGAGGGGCTGCGCCTCCTCCCCCCTAGAACATCAAGAGAGGGGTGGTGCCCCCTCCCCATCCTCCTCGTCTGAGGAGGAGGGGAGGGGGAGCCGCCGCCTCCCCTGGAGCAACAGGGGAGGGGGCACCGCCCCCGCCCCTGCCCCCGCCCCTCCTCCTCAGAAGGGGAGGAGGGGGAGGGGGCGCTGCCCCCCTCCTCTGCTGCTCTCCCCTGCTGCTCTAGGGGGCCTGAGGAGGAGGGGGAGGGGGCGTCGCCCCCTCTGCTACTCTCCCCTGCTGCTCTAGGGGGTCTGAGGAGGAGGGGGGAGGGGGCGTCGCCCCCTCCTCTACTGCTCTGGGGAGAGGGGGCGGCGCCCCCTCCCCCTCCTCCTTAGACCCCCTAGAGCAGCAGGGGAGGGGGCGGTGCCCCCTCCCCCTCCTTCTCTGGCAGCGGCGTCGCCGTCGCCTCCACCCTAGTGCGGTGCCCAGAACCCCCCACGTCGTTAAGCCCAAACCTAACGGAATATTCCCATTTCCGTTAAGGTTTCAACAGATAGTTAGTGAAAGGGACTATTAATGTTAAATACGAACCTTTAAGGGACTTGAGGGAAAATACGAAGAATTGAGGGACAAATATCAAAATACGCAAGATTTAAGGGACAGATATGCTAAAAACCCTTAATAAAAACATATATATCTTCTAGAAAATATTCAAAATAGCATTGAGCTCAGAAAAATCCGCAGAAATGTCCGTTGTAACAGGGATATCACCATCTTAGAGAAGACAAAATTAGGCTATAAAAATCATATCATTTAATATAAAGATTCATATCTTACAGAAAATGAAGAAAATAGCCCGGAGGTCAGAAAAATCCGAAAAAATAAAAGTTATAACAGTGACATCTCTATCTTCAACGAAAAAAAATAAGAGAAGACAAAATTAGGCCAAACATTCATATCATTTAATAAAAAGATGCATATCTTCCAGAAAATGTAGAAAAACTGTCCCGAGCTTATAAAATCCGCAAAAATGTCCGTTGGAACCAGGAGTCACCATCTTCTACTTAAAAATAATAGAAGACAAACTTAAGCTATAAAAATTATATCATTTAATATAAATATGGATCTTCGATAAAATATAGACAATAGCACCGATTTCAGAAAAATCTGCAAAAATGTCCGTTGGAACCGGGAGATCGCTATGTTCAACTGAAATATAAGAGAAGACAAAATTAGGATATAAAGTCATATCATTTAAAATAAAGGTTCTTATCTTTCAGAAAATGTAGAAAATAGCCTCGAGCTCATAAATCTCTGCAAAAATGTCCGTTAGAACCGAGAAATTGCAAAATTTAACAAATAAAAAGAGACGACAAAATTAGGCCAAAAACATATCATTTAATAAAACAATTGATATCCTCTAGATAATACAGAAAATAGCCCAGAGCGCAGAAAAATTTGCGAAAATGTCTGTTGGAACTGGGAGATCGCCATCATCAACAAAAAAATTAAGAGAAGACAAAATTAGGCCAAAAAATCATACCATTTAATAAAACAATCGATATCTTCCTGATAATACAGAAAATAGTTGAGAGCTCAGAAAAATCGACAAAAAAGTCTGTCGAAACCGGGAGATCACCATCATCAATGAAAAAATAAGAGAAGACAAAATTAGGCCAAAAAATCATATCACTTAATAAAATGATCGATATCTTCATGAACATACAGTAAATAGCACCGAGGTCAGATAAATCCGTAAAATTGTCTGTTGGAACAGGGAGACCTCATTTCCAACTGAAAAATAAGAGATGATGAGCTTAGGCTATACAAATCATATCATTGAAAAATAGCCCCAAGTTAAGAAAATCCGCAAAACATGTCCGTTGGAACTGGTAGATCGCCATCTCCAATTGAAAAAAGTAGAGAAGACAAACGTAGGATATAAAAATCATATCATTTGATTAAAATATAAAGATCCACCAAGGATCAGATAATTCATTATTAAGATTCAATTTATACAATCCATCAATAAGTATATCTGAATTAACAAGTTTAACATGGTCGTACAAATTAAAACATCCATGTTCAAATTTACATTTATAAACACTTAAATCCAACTTCGGAAGGGAAACAAGATTCCTTGTAATTGTAGGAACATAAAGAGTCATACTTAAGTTCTTAAGTCCAATTGATAGCCAGTATCAAGGACTAGATGAAAAGTTCATATGCCTTTAATAGGAGCATTCATGCGATTCCACATAAACAGATAGTTCTAAATGAGGTTTGTGGTTTGGATCGAACAGAATCCCTTTCTTTTAAAACCATGCCTTACATTTGAGACAATCCTTCTACCAATGTCATTCCTTTTTGCAGAAATGACACATATTCACATAATGTGCCTTCTTTATAGAATGTTCACATTTAATAGGTCACTTCCTCTTGAATTTCTTGCCTTTTGGCTTGAGAAACTTTGCAGTTCCATGAGTGGTAAAGTTAACAGAGTGTCCACCCAAGTTCTTTAACCTATTTTCCTCTTGAATGAGTTTTCCAGTTAATTCATTAATATCACACTTGTCCTTTTATAATGTTATAATTGATTTGAAAAGCATCATACTCAGAAGGTAATGAATTTAAAATAAACTGAATAGGAATGAATCATCCAATTGCATACCTAATGACTTAAGTCCTGCATCAATGTTTGTCATTTTAAGCATATGTTCTTGCATCTTCTTAGTCCCATTGAACTTCGTGGACATAAGTTGAGACATTAATGCACCGGCAAGAAAGTTATCCACAGAACGAAAGCGTTCTTCCACAAGCTTAAGATATTCGATTGTTTTTTCAGTTGGAAATTTGATGTCGCATGAGCTTGAATTAGAGACAACAGAATCTAGAGAAAATGAGGAGAAATCCGAGGCTAGGAGCTCGAAGGATTTAGCATTTAAAGCCATTGAAGAAAGCGATGAAGAGCTTGATAAGGAGCTAGCGTCAATGGCGAGAGGATTTAGAAGATACATCAAGACTCCACAGGGAAGAGCTGAAATGACAAAAAGATTCAATCGTTCCAATAAATTTAATCCTGCAAATAATTGTTCTGAGCACATTACTGCTAATTTATTGCAATGTTTGTATTGCAAGAAACAAGGCCATTTCATGAAAGATTGCCATGTGATGAAAAGAAACTATGTGGAGAAGAAAGGGAAATCACTTGTGACAACATGGGATGAAGATAGCGAGGACGAACCACAAGATGATGTCGGATCCTGTGGATGGCAAACAACACTAGAAGAGGGGTTGAAAAGTGTTGTATGAATTATAAAATTTTTTCGTTGATTAGTACAACACAATAATTCCCTTCCAATGTTGCCTACCAAACCAAGTAGAGTGATCTACGCTTGGTTCTTAATCAACAAAATAAGATAGTGCAATTACAAGGAATAATTACAAACTGATGAATATTATAAACAAAGAGATATTAACATAGTGGAAGAAAGAAAAACAACTTTGCAATATATTAATGAATGATTACAAAGATGATATATTAACAACAAAGAAATATCTTGCACAAATAAATAAACAAATGCAGAAAGCACGCAGAGACAAGAGATTTTTATCATTGTTTCCCACAACCTGAGTACGTCCAGTTTCTGACCAATCCGGTTCGAGATTAAATCCACTATTGCCTTGGCAATACAATTACCTAGCTTCACTCGCTAGGATTTCCAACGACCTAGTATCCCTACCAGGATTTCCAACCACCTAGAATTGTCTAGTATTTTCACAACCCTTATCACAAAGGGAATCCCAAATAAAACAAAGATCCAATTCTCCACAATATTTGATGGAGATTAGTTTACACCCAACACGAATTCTATAGCCAAGATAATATTGCAATTTATGCTTATGTGGCTTAAAGAATTCAAAGTGATCTTAGATCACACACAGAATATATTTTGATTCGATGTGATATAGATTCTTCAA
>CM061132.1:70714611-70764581 GCA_030789695.1 Scilla litardierei
TCTTTTGTTGGCCTTGTTCTGGGCCTTAGAATCTTTTCTTTTAGCCTGGTGGCTTTTCTGGATGTTGGACTTATTTTTTTTTCTTGTTGGACAATTTATGAGATGTGAGATTTTATTTCAGTCTCCCCTTGTGTTATTATTGTTATTCCATTGTGGTTACAGGGACCTGCTTATGTATTTTTGACGCTTATCGGGTTTGGGGCTTCACAGCTCCACTCTCGTACGGACCTTCTCACGTCTCGCCTCCATTTTAGGGAAGCGGGTCGTGACAGGTTTTAGTGGTGGCCCATGCAGGTCCTTCTATAACTGCGATTTTTGGAATAGCGATAATAATATTAGAATGTCCAATAAACTAAGTTCGGCGTCCGAGTCATAAGCTATGAGTCTAATCTGATTCGTTTTCTGTGTCACTAGATGGCAGGAAGACGTTTCACCCGTGGTGGGGGTAGTGGTGCGACCCCTCATGATGAGGAGCCTGAGCGGGAACCCACCAGCGGTGAGATGATGCGGATGATGCTCCAGATGATGCAAGTGTAGCAGGGCGTGCTTTTGCAAGTCCAGAATGCTCCACTTGCTCGAGCTGCCTGGGCTCTTCCGGATGCCCCTCGCTCTGAGCCAGGAGCGAAGCAATTTCGGGAGCTGGGTCCCGCATATTTTGATGGTTCTGAGGGTCCTCTGGCTGCCGATGAGTGGATTCGGAACATCGAGGACAATCTGAAGATGGCCAAGATCACCCCGGCTGGATGGGTTGATTTGGCGAAGAGGCAACTCAAGGATAATGCTCGGAATTGGTGGGATGCGGAAGAGAAGATGTTGGTGGAGCCGATAGCTTGGGCTACCTTCAAGGCCAGATTTGAGGGTGAGTTCTTTCTGAAAGCTGCCAGGGAGGAGATGCTGCAGCGTTTTATCGATTTGAAGCAAGGGAACTCGTCGGTGGACATGTATCACCAAGAGTTCATGAGGCTGAGTCGGTTTGCACCAAAGATGGTGCAGGACGCTGAGGAGAAGGCTCAGAGGTTCCTGCAGGGGCTTGCTTCGGAGCTCCAGAGTTTTGTGACCTCCTCTGACCGGGAGTCTTATCAGAAGGTTCTGGTCGCTGCCAAGAGGCAGGAGCTGCTCGTGAACCAGAGGAAGGGGTCTGTTGTTGGTGCTGGGAAGAGGCCTGTGGAACAGGCGAGAGCTGTGGTTAGACCTGGATTCAGGCCTAATCAGTCTGCTCAGTTTAAGAGGCCAGGAGGGCCTATTCTGAAGTTTTGCCATTTCTGCGGCAAGCCTGGCCACGTTAAGGATCAGTGTCGGAAGTTTTTGGGCCAGTGTCTGGTTTGTGGAGATGCTTCCCATGCCGCGAAGGATTGTCGGAATGCGAATCAGCTGCGGAGGGCTCCTGTTGCAGCACAGCCGTTGCAGCAGCGAGCGTCTGTTCCTGCTGGCCGTGGAGCAGCTCTTGTTCTGCAGGGGCAGGCTTTTCGGCAGGCTGTTCCATCGAGGAGGCAGGCTTTTCTGATGACCGCTGCGGAGAGCGAGGCTGTGGATGAGGTTATCGCAGGTAATCCTCACTCTAGCTGTTACTTTCCTAGCTGGTTTTGATTGTTAGATTGTGTTGTTTGCTTGAACATGGTTGTTTGCTAGACTAGGGTTTGATTGTTAATTGCTTGTTAGGTGTGGTTTTGGTTTGCACATTTCCTGCACGAGTCCTCTTTGACTCGGGTGCATCGATGTGCATTATTTCTCGGAGCTTCGTGGAGAGGCATTCCTTGTCGACGTCCCCTCTTCCAAAGAGTTGGAATATCGTTACAGGGAATGGCGTGGTCTCGGTGCATCGTGGTTGCAATTCCTGCTCTTTGGTGGTTTATGGACATGAGCTTTTCGCTGATTTCATTGTCCACGACATCATCAACTATGATGCAGTTCTTGGGATGGACTGGCTTGCGAGCTTCTATGCTACGATCGACTGTCGGAGGAAGAAGGTGGTGTTCGAGATTCTCGGACACCCAGTGTTTGAGTTCAGTCGTGGTAGCAGTTTGCTTGGTCCTGTCAGATTTCGGGCCAGGCCGGTGGAGGCTGTGGCTATGCAGATGGAGCTGGAGTGGCCAGCTGTGGTGCGTGATTTTGGCAACGTCTTCCCCGAGGAGATGTCTGGTTTGCCGCCTGATCGGGCTTTGGAATTTTCTATCGATCTCGTTCCAGGTGCGCAGCCGATTTCGAAGGCGACGTATCGTATGGCACCTGCAGAGTTGGAAGAGTTGCGGAAGCAGTTGGATGAGCTTTTGCAGAAGGGTTATATTAATCCTAGCATGTCCCCGTGGGGAGCACCGGTGTTGCTGGTTAAGAAGAAGGATGGTTCGCGTCGCATGTGCGTGGACTATCGTGAGTTGAATGCGGTGACCATTAAGAATAGATACCCGTTGCCTCGCATCGATGATATTTTTGATCAGCTTGGAGGTTCGAGGGTGTTTTCTAAATTGGATTTGAGGAGTGGTTACCATCAGTTGAAGGTGAAGAAGGGAGATGTTCCGAAGACAGCGTTCAGGACGAAGTATGGACACTATGAGTTCGTGGTTATGCCTTTCGGCGTAACTAACGCGCCCGCAGTTTTCATGAATCTGATGAACCTGATTTTCTACGACTTTTTGGATAAGTTTGTCGTTATCTTTATTGACGACATTCTGATCTATTCGAAGTCGGAGGAAGAGCATGCCTCGCACTTAAGGACGGTGTTGGAGATCTTGAGGAAGCATCGGTTGTATGCTAAGTTTTCGAAGTGCGAGTTTTGGCTGGATAGAGTTGCTTTTCTCGGGCATGTGGTGACTGGAGATGGTATTTCAGTGGATCCCGAGAAGATTAGGGCCATCAGGGAGTGGCCTGTTCCGTCGTCGGCGTCTGAGATTCGGAGTTTTCTTGGACTTGCTGGTTATTATCGGCGATTCATTAAGGACTTTTCTCGTATTGCTGAGCCGATGACCAGGTTGACGCGGAAGGATGTTGCTTTTGTTTGGTCGGGTGATTGTGAGAGTGCTTTTGGTGTTCTGAAGGAGAGGTTGACGACTGCCCCTATTCTTGTTGTGCCTGATCGCAGCGGTGGATTTGAGATCTTTTGCGATGCTTCTGGCAAAGGTCTCGGTTGTGTGTTGCATCAGCATGGGCATGTTGTGGCGTATGCGTCTCGTCAGCTTAAGGTTCATGAGAAGAATTACCCGACGCATGATTTGGAGTTGGCTGCCGTTGTGTTTGCTCTTAAGATTTGGAGGCACTTCCTGCTGAGTGAGAAAGTGAAGATTTTCACCGATCACAAAAGCTTGAAGTATATTTTCACTCAGAAGGAGCTCAACATGCGACAGCGTCGGTGGTTGGAGCTTATGGCGGATTATGAGATTGATTTGCAGTTTCACCCTGGCAAGGTGAATGTGGTTCCGGATGCTTTGAGTAGGCTTCCGGCGGTGATGATTTTGACCTCGCAGTGGAGATTGCAGCAGGATTTTTGCGAGTTTGGCGTGGAGATTGTTCTTCCTGGGGAGGCTTCTTCGTTGATGTACATGCAGGTACAGTCGACGATCGTGGATCGGATTAAGGCTGGCCAGGCTGAGGATCCGAAGCTGGTGAGGATTCGGGAGCAGGTGGAAGCCGGTCTGCGGACTGACTTTTTGATTCATGAGGATCGCTCGCTGAGGTTTGGAGCCAGGCTGTGTGTGCCAGCTGGAGATATTAGAGAGGAATTGATGGTGGAGGCACACAGTTCGCTGTATTCTGTGCATCCTGGTGGCACCAAGATGTACCAGGATCTTCGTCTGAATTATTGGTGGCATGGTATGAAGAGGAGTGTGGCTCGGAGTGTAGCCAAGTGCTTGTTTGGCAGCAAGTGAAGGCGGAGCATCAGCGTACGGCCGGGTTGCTTCAACCGCTTCCGATTCCGGAGTGGAAATGGCAACACATCACTATGGATTTCGTGACTGGACTACCTCGGAGTCCGAAGCAGAATGACGCGATTTGGGTGATCGTAGATCGATTGACCAAATCTGTGCACTTTATTCCGTTCCGAGTGGGACAGTCCACTGAGGCGCTAGCGAGGAGATATATGGAGGTAAAATTCTTTTACTCTCCGTTTTATTTCCTGTTCCTAGTTTGGATAGTGATGTAGCGTGAATCGTGCAGGAGGTTGTGCGACTTCATGGAGTCCCCGTGAGTATCGTGTCTGACAGAGACACGAGGTTCACATCTCAGTTTTGGCAGAGTTTGTAGAAGAGCTTGGGTACGCGTCTGAGTTTCAGCACGGCGTACCATCCGCAGAAGGATGGCCAGTCCGAGAGGACGATTCAGATTTTGGAAGACATGCTGAGGGCGTGCATGTTGGATTTCAAGGGTTCGTGGGAGGACCATCTGCATCTGGTGGAGTTTTCCTACAACAACAGCTTCCAGGCGAGTATTGGCATGGCGCCTTTTGCCGCTCTTTATGGGAGGAAATGTCGATCGCCATTGAGTTGGGATGACGTTGGTGATCGGGAGTTGTTGGGACCTGAGATGATCGTGGATGCCATGGATATCGTCAGGAATATTCGGGAGAGGTTGAGAATTGCTCAGGACCGTTTTAAGCATTGGGCGGATGCTAAACGTCGTCCTTTAGAGTTTCAGCCGGGCGACCATGTGTTCTTGAAGATTTCCCCGAATCGCGGTGTGATTCGTTTTGGGAAGCGTGGGAAGTTGAGCCCGTGATACATTGGACCGTTTGACATTTTGGAGAGGGTTGGCGAGGTAGCTTACCGCTTGGCCTTGCCGCCATCTTTGGAAGGAGTTCACAATGTTTTCCATGTGTCGCAGCTTCGTCGATACATTAGCGATCCGTCTCATGCGGTAGATTTTTCGGAGATTACCGTTCGCCCCGATATGACGTATGACCAGCATCCAGTGCAGATTCTGGACATGCATCAAAAATCGCTTCGGAACAAGATTGTCAATCTTGTGAGGGTGATGTGGCGACACGGCTCACCTGGAGAGTCTACTTGGGAGAATGAGGATGAGATGCGAGAGCGTTTCCCACTTTTGTTTCCGGACTCGTGAGTATTCGGAAATTCCGAGGACGGAATTTTTCTTAAGTTGGGGAGGATGTAACGACCGCTTTTCATGTATCTGTATTTAATATAATATAATATATGTTTTGGTGGATTTTCTCCTCTTGTGTGGTTTTCGTCTCCGTAGTTTTCATTTTCGATCGATTCGTCGTATTTTCTCGTTCCTTCCTTAGGATTGTCGATTTCGAAGTGTGTCACTCGTGACGGACTTCATAACGGTCGTATCTAACTATTAGATCAAGACTAGGAGTCTTAGGAATCGATCCCGGGGCCCCGCGCTCCGTATCGGAACTTTTTGTGCTCATTAGCCGGTATAAGAAGGGGCACCGACTGACTAGATGACGATCCAGTCGGTCGGCAATCCTTCTTGGACCGACTAGTTGGCTTTCTAAAATTATTCAGGAGTTACTGTTTATCGTTAGTCGGTCTAAGAACGTTGGTTGACCGACTAGGTTGCAAACTAGTCGGTTAGCAATGCTTCTTTAACCGACTAACACATCATCTTAATTTTAGTTGAGTTACTGTTTGCTCTTAGTCGGTCTAAGAACATTCATCGACCGACTAGATGCCAAACTAGTCGGTTAGTATTTGTTCATGGACCGACTAACTCTAAAATCCTGTTTTCGTTCAGGAGTTACTGTTTGCACTTAGTCGGTATGCGTTGGTCGACCGACCGACTAGTTGCCAAACTAGTCGGTCAGTGGTTGCTCTTTGACCGACTAACCAGTGTTGAAATCCTAATTTCTGGGCAGCCGCCAGCCCATCCTATTTAAACCCAACCCAAACGATTTCTTCTTCCCCAACACGACCCAAAACCCTAAAATCTTCCCCCTTGAGGCCCCATCTTCCTCCAAGCTTCATTTCTTCATTCCAAGCCCTAAATCCATCATCAAAACCATCCATCCACTCTATCTACCTCTCATCTTCCCCAAAATCTCACCAAATCCATCAAAATCCCCAAATCCCCCAAAACCCTAGTTTCCCCAAACTTCTCCAATCTTCTCCAGATCTGAGCCTAGGGTTCCCCGGAGTGTTTCTTCCGTCTCCTCTCGGTAAGAAATCGATCTACCGTTGTTTTCATAACCTATTTATATTTTTATGAAACCCTAATATAATTTCATGTTGTTTGATGATTGTTCCCCCAAAACAGCGATTTCCCTGTAGATTGGCATCCGTGTGACGAAGTAGTCGCCATCCCCGGTGCTAGGCAAGTGAAACTTGCCACTTAGGGTTTAGGCCATGTTTTAGGCCATTTGCTTGTTGTAGGCGTAAAAGAGGCTAGGCGACGAAATGATACTCGCCTAGGCGCAAATTGGGGAACTAGCTTGACAACGAAGCTAGTTCCGACATTTAGCATGTTGCATAATTTCCATGTCATGTTTACTTTCCATTAACGATACGTAAGTTAAATGTCATGTCATTGCATTCTTTAAGTGTTTCTGTGATTGCGTAGCTTTGCTACAAATGCTTGTGTTCCTGGCTCGTGTTCCAGAAGCGGGCCATGTGTTGGTTGATAGCCAACGCCCGAATTGCGTGTTTCCGGCTAGGTGCACCCCTACGCCAAATGTTTAATAATGCGAGCTCATGTGCGGGGCAACCCCAGGCTCACTAGCTGAGTTCATTGTGCGGGGACCCTGGCTCCATTACGTGTGGGTATTGGGGGTAAGAGTTAAGCGACCAATCAACTGGGAGTCTGCCCGATCAGCAACTGCAGTGGTAAGGCGTAAACTCTGGGTTTTGGGGTAGATGTTAATCGGCCAATCAGCGGATTTGAAACCATTCAGCTGTAAGGCATAAACATCTACAACACAATGTGAATAGTGAATTGATTGAGATTGATAGTAGCGTGGCTACATCTTGTCTTGTCTTGTCTTGTCTTGTCCCGATAATTGTTCTCTTGTACAAATTGTCTTGTCATGTTTCAATTGTGCACTCATGTTATAACTGCCATGTCATGCATACTAAACTGCTAGGTTGCTAGTTGCCTTACTTTCAGTTTCCTTGCTCAAGTCTTTTAGACTTGCTGACATGTGCCCCTTTACTCTTTTGGGTGACACATGTTAGATCCTGAGCCCGAGTACCTTGTTGAGGACGAGGTGTTTGCTGACGCCGAGCCCGAGCTTGTGTTTGACGGGGAGTACGTGGACACTGGGGACCAGTCCTAGTGTCTCCGTTGTGTTTTACTTTTGTTAGACAGTTGTTTTGTTATCGGTGCGTAGCACCCATACTTTGTTATGTCGTTTCTTTTGTTGGCCTTGTTCTGGGCCTTAGACTCTTTTCTTTTAGCCTGGTGGCTTTTCTGGATGTTGGACTTATTTTTTTTCTTGTTGGACAATTTATGAGATGTGAGATTTTATTTCAGTCTCCCCTTGTGTTATTATTGTTATTCCGTTGTGGTTACAGGGACCTGCTTATGTATTTTTGATGCTTATCGGGTTTGGGGCTTCACAGCTCCACTCTCGTGCGGACCTTCTCACGTCTCGCCTCCATTTTAGGGAAGCGGGTCGTGACAGTCGGCGACGGGCCGGTGACACATGGACGGGCGCGGCCCACCGCTCACCAGGTCTCTACCTCGAGGGCGAAGTCTGCCCTGTCGGCATCTCTCCCCCGATCGTCTGGACGAAGAAGCCGTTCATTGACAACTCTGCTTCCTCGCCGCCGAACGCGAAAGGCTCCTGAGGGAGAATCAGGAGCGGAGAGTGGTCCCAGAGGAGACGGTCAGGGGACGGTGGTACTGGGATGGCCGTATCCCACCCGACGAATCCTCTACCCACGGAAGGAGTCCCCCCAGGCGACCGCTTCGCTATTCCCCGGGGCACGACGACCGTCGGTAGCCAAGGCGCGACCAGAGCCAAACCCCGAAATGGCGGAGAGGGCATGCTCTAGAGCGCCCCACCTACCCTGAGGAGGCCACGCCATTGGCACGGTGGATCACGTCCGCACCGAGACCCGTAAGATTTAAGGCCCCCACCTGGCCACCTACAATAGAAGAGGCGACCACCTCTCGCACGTGCAACAATACCGGGGGCAATGGAGGCGCATGATGTGGATGACGCGTTCGACTTTTCTCGCAAAGTCTGAGGGACACAGCGTTGGATTGGTACTTCGGCCTACCCGCGAGATCCATTGGGAGCTTTGGCGAACTGTCCCACAAGTTCTGCCAGGAGTTCCGGGCCGGGCGTACGAAGAAGAAGCCATTGGATTACCTCAGCACGATAGTCCAAGGAGAAGGAGAGACGACTGGAAAATACCTGCGTCGCTTCCAGGATGAGAGACGGGCGGTGGTGACCTGCGACGATGAGGTGCTCATGCTAGCCTTCAAGACGGGGCTGCGGAATTGGAGCCTTCACAAGTCCCTGCTCCGAGATTCGTCGGCCGACTACGAGGCACTAGTCGCTATGACCGAGAGGCATGCACTAGCTGAGGAGACTCTCGGCACGAAGAAATTGTTCCCCCCGGTGAGGCCACTCCAAGGTGAGCCTCGATCGCATCTACAACCGAGGCAAGAAGATGGGCCTCGGGGGCGTGACCAGCTGGCCCAACCCAGGCACGACCCGACGGGGCGTCGCCTGCAAGATCGCCCGGGCCTGGCCCGAGAGTTCGCCCTAGCCCAAGAGCCTGCCCGAGCCATCCCGAGGCTGGAGGGGCCCCTGCGGGCCCATTACACACAGCTCAATGCCCCCATGATAGAGGTGTTGGCCACGGCAACGAGGGCCGGACTGCTGCCAGAGCCGCCCAGAGAGATGAAATCGAACCCGGCACGGCGAGATTTCCAAAAGTATTGTCGGTACCACCGGGACCACGGCCATGACACCGACAATTGCTTCACCCTCAAGAGGGAGATCGTGTGGCTGATCCAGGTGGGCCACCTCGGGGGCTTCGTCGATGGCAGAAGGTCGGACCGATAAGATGGGAACCACCGGAGGGCGCAGCGAGCAGACCCACCACCGTCGGGGAGCGGGAGGAATCTCTCCCCCTGAAGCCGGTCATGCGCATAAATATGATATGCGGTGGACCGTCCTCGGGAGGAGCGTCATCGTCGAGCAAGAAGGCGTACGTGCGGTAAGTGATGACAGCGGGTCTCAGCGGGGACACGAAGGGGAGAATGGCAGCCCGACCTCCCATTACCTTTAGCGACGAAGATCTGGAGTGAATTGAACTGCCACATGATGACGCCATCGTAATCGAGGCCCAGATCGGGACGGCCGTCGTCAGCCGCCTCCTGATCGACACTGGGAGCTCTTGCGACATCCTTTTTATATCGACGATTGAGAAGATGGGACTAAGGCAGGCAGACCAGAGACCTTGCACGGGGCCCATCGTCGGCTTCACTGGCCACTCGACCCCTATTGTGGAGGTGATCACCTTACCGGTGTCTCTTGGAGAGGAACCGAGGGTTTTCACCCGCATGATGCAGTTTGTGGTTGTCGACATTACGTCGACATATAATGGGATCATAGGGCGGCCATACATGACGGCCGTCGAGGCGCTCCCCAGCCTGCTTCACCAGATGGTCAAGTTCCAAACCCCGCGAGGGGTGGGGTTAGTGAGGGGGAGCCAGAAGCTATCCAGGAGCTGCTACGTGGGGTCAACCAAGCACAAGGGTCTGGAGCAAACCATGTTGGTCGGCCTCCTCTATAAGAGCGAAGACTTTTGTAGCCGAAGGCCGACGCCTGATGAAGAAGCCGTCGGGATACCCGCGACCGCGAAGGAGGGGAAGACCGTTCCCACAGGCACTGCGACACGTGGGTGGAGGGATGGAACTTCTGAATCGGTGACTAGGTCCTAAGGGGCGCCACCTTCCAGCCCACCGAGACCGTTCGCTGAGGGAAGCGGGCCGCAAGAGGGAAGGGACCCTACGAGTTCATCGACGCCGCCGGACTAGCCACGCTTGCCTTAGCCCCCCCGAGGAGGGCGAGTTAATCCACCCAGGGAACGCAGGGCACCGACTAAAGTGTAGCCGGAAATTATAAGTCTTTAATGAAGTACTTCTTCTTCCTTTGCTTTTTCAAATCTCGCTGTCTCCACTTGAAAGTTTCAGTTTAAGATACAATACCTCCGGGGTAAGCTTACGGAGCTTCGCCACCCAAACTGGAGCACCATATGCGGGGTAGGCGACGACCCAATACACGTTCGACTATAGAGGCTGCGGGGAGGCGACGGCCCAATACCCGCCCTCTTAAAGACTCCGGGGCAGGACCAATCCTCACCACCCAAACCGGAGAGGGGCACGGGCCGAGCTACACGCTCGCTCCCCCCACCAGTGAAGACCTACGGGGCAAGCTTACGGAGCTTCGCCACCCAAACCGGAGTGCCATATGCGGGGTAGGCGACGGCCCAATACCCGTCTGACTATAGAGGCTGCGGGGAGGCGACGGCCCAATACCCGCCCTCTCAAAGACTCCGGGGGAGGACCAATCCTCGCAACCCAAACCGGAGAGGGGCACGGGCCGAGCTACGTGCTCACTTCCCCCACCAGTGAAGACCTCTGGGGCAAGCTTATGGAGCTTCACCACCCAAACCAGAGCACCATATGCAGGGTAGGTGATGGCTCAATACCCGTCTGACTATAGAGGCTACGGGGAGGCGACGGCCCAATACCTGCCCTCTCAAAGACTCCAGGGCAGGACCAATCCTCGCCACCCAAACCGAAGAGGGGCATGGGCAGAGCTACGTGCTCGCTTCCCGCCACCAGTGAAGACCTCCGGGGCAAGCTTACGTAGCTTCGCCACCCAAACCGAAGCGCCATACGCAGGGTAGGCGACGGCCCAATACCCGTCCGACTATAGAGGCTGCGGGGAGGCGACAGCCCAATACCCGCCCTCTCAAAGACTCTGGGGCAGGACCAATCATCGCCACCCAAACCGGAGAGGGGCACGGGCCGAGCTACGTGCTCACTCCCCCCCACCAGTGAAGACCTCCGGGACAAGCTTACAGATCTTCGCCACCCAAACCAGAGCGTCATATGCGGGGTAGGCGACGGCCCAATACCCGTCCGACTATAGAGGCTTGGGGGAGGGGATAGCCCAATGCCCGCCCTCTCAAAGACTCCGGGGCAGGACCAATCCTCGCCACCCAAATTGGAGAGGGACACGGGCCGAGCTACGTGCTTGCTCCCCTCCCACCAGTGAAGACCTCCGGGGCAAGCTTACGTAGCTTCGCCACCCAAACCAGAGCACATATGCAGGGTAGGCGACGGCCCAATACCCGTCCGACTATAGAGGTTGCGGGGAGACGACGGTCCAATACCTGCCCTCTCAAAGACTTCGGGGCAGGACCAATCCTCGCCCCCCAAACCGGAGAGAGGCACAGGCCGAGCTACGCGCTCGGTCCCCCCTACCAGTGAAGACCTCCGGGGCAAGCTTACGGAGCTTCGCCACCAAAACCGGAGCACCTTATGCGGAGTAGGCGATGGCCTAATACTCGTCCGACTATAGAGGCTACGGGGAGGGGACGGCCCAATACCCGCCCTCTCAAAGACTCCGGGGCAAGACCAATCCTCGCCACCCAAACCGGAGTGGGACACGGGCCGAGCTACGTGCTCGCTCCCCTCCCACCAGTGAAGAACTCCAGGGCAAGCTTACTGAGCTTCGCCATTCAAACTGGAGCACCATATGCGGGGTAGGTGATGGCCCAATACCCGTCCGACTATAGAGGCTGCAGAGAGACGACGGCCCAATACCCGCCCTCTCAAACACTCCGGGGCAGGACCAATCCTCGCCACCCAAACCGGAGAGGGGCACGGGCCGAGCTACGCGCTTGCGCCCCCCCCACCAGTGAAGACCTCCGGGGCAAGCTTACAGAGCTTCGCCACCCAAACCGGAGCGCCATATGCGGGGTTGGCGACGGCCCAATACCCGTCCGACTATAGAGGCTGCAGGGAGGCTACGGCGCAATACCCGTCCGACTATAGAGGCTACGGGGAGGCGACGGCCCAATACCCGCCCTCTCAAAGACTCCGGGGCAGGACCAATCCTCGCCACCCAAACCGGAGAGGGGCATGGGCCGAGCTACGTGCTCGCTCCCCCACCAGTGAAGACCTCCGGGGCAAGCTTACGGAGCTTCGCCACCCAAACTAGAGTGCTATATACGGGGTAGGCGACGGCCCAATACCCATCCGACTATTTAGGCTGCGGGGAGGCGACGGCCCAATACCCGCCCTCTCAAAGACTCCAGGGCAATACCAATCCTCGCCACCCAAATCAGAGAGGGGCACGGGCCGAGCTATGCGCTCGCTCCCCCCACCAGTGAAGACCTTCGGGGCAAGTTTACGGAGCTTCGCCACCCAAACCGGAGAGCCATATGCAGGGTAGATGACGGCCCAATACCCGTCTGACTATAGAGGCTACGGGGGGGGGCGACGGCCCAATACCCGCCCTCTCAAAGACTTCGGGGCAGGACCAATCCTTGCCACCCAAACCGGAGAGGGGCACGGGCCGAGCTACGCGCTCGCTCCCCCCACCAGTGAAGACCTCCGGGGCAAGCTTACGGAGCTTCACCATCCAAACCGGAGCACCATATACGGGGTAGGCGACGGCCCAATACCCGTCCGATTATAGAGGCTGCGGGGAGGCGGCAGCCCAATACCTGCCCTCTCAAAGATTCCGGGGCAGGACCAATCCTCGCCACCCAAACCGGAAAGGGGCACGGGCCGAGCTACGTGCTCGCTCCCCCACCAGTGAAGACCTCCGGGGTGAGCTTACGGAGCTTTGCCACCCAAACCGAAGCGCCATATACGACACCTGCTTGACCACTGGCCTCCCAAGCAAACCCGTGATCCTAAAAAAAACTCGAACCTGGGAAAAGGACAAGGGCACGTGGCTCGAGGCGTCCTTTGCACAGGCCAAGGACCGATGAACAACTCGGGGTCCTGATAAAGCCTGCCGCCGAAGCAACTCATCGCCACGAGAGGACGCTCAGGGAAGGCGCCATTAATGACGACACACACCCCAAGAGACAAGGACTGGTGAATCATGTCTGGTGCCACCTGCCAAAAGAGATTTCCAAAAGACGTGATTCAAAGGAGCCCATTAATATTGCCAACTCATCACATTAACTCGGGGGGAACAGTAAGCTGACTCCCTCTATAAATACTCTCCTCACCCTTTCGAAGGAGGGAAGGAAAAAGATAAAGGGAGGGAAAATCAATCTCAATCCCTTCCATGAAGGAGGAGAAAGAGCAAGGGACCCCAACCGCTCCGACGGGCGGCCGCCCCCACAGGACGGTCCCCGAGGGGCTATTCCCCTTACATGTTGGACGCCCCACCTGCCGCTCCTCAGCCTCCATTGGACAACTTGAGACACTGGAACTGGAGCTCCAATGGCGGACCACTCCCCTTTATCGGCGTCCCATGCGCGCTGGCGCAGTGGGCTGACAACCCGATGGACGGGGCAGACCTGCCAAATCACTCCATTGGGCACTCCAGCCTCCGATGGGACATACCGGCCCCTGCGGGCCTGCCTCCCAACGGGCCGCCACGCTGATAGGCTATCCCTCATACACAAGGGGTGCCCTGCCTTCCACTCCTCGACTTCTCCTAGACAACTTGCGGCAGGGGAAGAAGAGGACCTGCGGCAGACCGCCCCTCTCTATCCGGACCCGTACCACAAAGACTCTAACAGGCAGAAAGAGCCCCGCTGGATAGAGCAGCCACCAAAGGCCCCCTCCGCCTCCCTTTCCTCTATCTTCCCATGGGGCCGGACCTCACCCTCCGCCTCCGACACGTCGTCCCCCGCTTCTTCCAGGGTTTCCCCTTCGGTGTGAGGATCCTCCGAAGAGACCTTGCAACCCTTCAGGGATGCAGCGACGAGAAGGGACGCAACAAGTAACAATATGGATGAGGACAACCGCCAGGCAAAGGAGTTCGCTCATCCTGATGCAGTTTACAATAGGGTAAAGCGACCCCCAAGCATAGACCTTGCAACCATTCAGCGCATGAAAGATGCGGAAAAGCGCGACAGACAATAGGAGAGAAGGAGGTCCGCCTCTCAGAATAGGAACTCTCACCTCCCGGAGCGGTTTACAACAAGTAAAACGGCTCCGCAGTCCGCCCACAGACCGGATAACGCACCGGGTCCCATCTGAACTCTGCAGTTAAACAGTTGCCCACTCTCTATCCTTTTTGTTAAATTTTTTATATAAAATTTAGTGAAAAGGCTATTCCAAGCAAATCCCTAGTCATTATCTAGGCGCGCTCAGACTCGGGAACGATCCCCGTCAGAATACGGGGCGAGCTCACGCAATTGGGCCACCCAATACGGCGGAGGGAAAAGGGACGAGCTCTGTGCCACCCCCTACCCCAAAGGCCAAACCCGGGACATCACCAAACAGAGTATAACAAAATTAATGGAAACTCCAGTATATATATTTAGTCTAAAAACTTACAATAGTAGCAGGGGCCGACCTAACAAAAAAGGTATCCCCGGGTCGGCCCTACCATTCCTTCTAACAAAAGGGGGGCGAACGGGGGAACATGAGCCAACTACTTCGGCGGGCCACTGCCGCCTGGGGCTCCTCCGCTCGACACAACGCCCCTCCCGTCAAAGTCTGAAGGGTCGGCCTCATTCTGGGCGGCCGCATCCCCGCCGACCGGGACTTCGCCACCAAGTGCGTCTTCGCCGTCCCCCCTCCTCGTCCTCATCCTCACCCGCCTCTTCCTCGCCCTCCGATGCCACCAGCGCGTCAAAGTCAACCTCTATCGGAAGATTAAGGTTGGCCACCCTTTCCTTCACCCGTCCCAGACAGGCTTCCCAGCCCTTGGTCCGACCTTTCACCATGCCATCATACATCGCATCGGATACGGCGTTGACGCCCGTCGACTCCTGGTACGACCGAAACTCCTCGGTCTTCCAGGCCAGCTCCTCCTCCATGCTCTTCGCCTGAGCCACCAGCTCGATCGACCGCGCCACCAGCTCGATCGACTGCGCTTTTTCCAGCTCAAGCGCGCTTTCTAGCTCCTTCACCTGATCGGCCTTGGAGGCGGCCTTCGCCTCATAATCCGCGAGTAGCCCCTTCAGGTACCGGACCTCCGCCTCGAGCTGGCTACACCTTCCTCTCTCATTCTTCAGCTGTTCACCGGTACTTTTACAGAGCTCGCCAAGCTGGGACGCCATGCTAGCAATGGCACTCTCGGCCTTATGGATGGCTGGTGTCTGGCCCAATGCGGCGAGCATCAGGACGATGGACTGCATGTCAAGGGAAAGGTCGGTTAAAATACTCAACAAAATTACCGAAGGGACTTCGCCCAAACCGGATCGTCTACCTGCACGCCATGCCATATCACGGTGCCGCACAGCCCCTCATGCCCCACGACCTCCAAACCCACCTTGTTGCAGGGCAGGAATAGTTTCTCTACCAACCTCACCGCAACCCCACCGTCTTCGAAGACGAACTCATCGTCCCTCACTCTGAAGGGCATTCGGTGGAGGGCCTCGTCTGGGTAGCCCTCGACCTCGGCCTTTTTGGCCTTGAATCGGATGAGTGAAGCCGTGCAGCTAGGGTGGGCCTGTCGCTCCAGCCCAAACCATGGGCAGTCGTAAGGCCAGCCCTCCCTAACCGACGACCTGGACCCAGAGCCCGACTCGCCGGACCGCTCAGGTCGATCTGGGGCTACGACCCCCTCTGTGACGGGGGATACCCTTGGGCTCGATTGACGGACTTCAGGGGCGACCTCCCGAAGTTCGGAACGCCCCTCTTCCCTGCCCTCCAGATTAATAACTGGGGAGGTAGCCTCCGGGACAACCCCCTCCCCGAGTTGATGGGCACTCCCCTTCCACCGGATATCACTGACGGACGACGCGGCAAACGGCCTCCTCCTCTTCGAGGGCGCCCTTCCTTTTCTCGAACCCATCTCCCCGGCCTCATCATGCAACCTCTTCGGATCCGCCTGTCTCACCCTCTGCTCTGCCCACTCCTCAGCCCGCTTCTTTATCTCCTCTAGTGAGATACTCATGGCGTGACCTGCAGAAGAGAGAAAGCTTAGAGTGAGCGTTTCAGATGCAGCAGCCACACAGTTCGTCGTATCTTCGGGCCATATATGCCAAGCTACCCTATCATACTCAGCAAGCATCCCGAATTCTCAGCCCTCCGACGGGATCGCCATCAATAGCCAGGCTGCATCTTCTTCCTCTCCGCTCAGTTTTATCCCCTTCGACGCATTGGGGTTCAGCCCCCCCAGCTCGCCCTTATAACCACACCCGCGGGCAGCGAAACGAACACATATTGCTTGCCCCACCCCTTGATCTTGCCCGGCAGCCCCCTTACGAGTGGTTTGCTCCTCTTGGCGGATAGGTAGTAGTAGGACCTTAGCATCTTCACCACAAAAAAGTGCTGAAATAAGGACAGGGACGGACAAACCCGGTTGCTCACACACAACACCAAAAAGCATGTGATCGCACTGAAGAAATTCGGCATCAGGCGAAACAGTGGCAACTCCAGGAAATGCAGCACCTCTAACACGAAGGGATGAGGGGGGAATCGCAACCCCTGCTGAAAGCAGGACACGTACACCCCGACCTCGCTGTCTCCAGCAAAACACACCCGCTCCGCCGCGCTGGGCTCTCGGATGGAGTAAGGCAGCCTGATGTACAACTCACTGATTTCTGAGATTGAGGTCTTCAACACCGACCTCGCACCAGTAATCTCGTCGGGAACCCCTTCGGCCTTTGCCACCGTAACAGCGACCAGAGGGACGGGCCTCGAGGTCCTCGCTAGGGATCGTTTCCCTTCCTCCGGTCCCTCGAAGCATCTGAAGGCGAGCCTACCGACTGATCATCACCTGCGCCACTGCCCCGACTCTCCGATAACCCTTCCCACGTACTTGGCACCGTGTCCGCGGCAGAGCTCACTTCCTCCACCACCTTTGACCCCGACAAATGGAAGGAAGACGTTGACGAAGACATCAAGAAGGAAGAAGTTTCGTACCTGAACGACCTCGACGGCTTCGACGGCGACTCCGTGACAATGGTTGGGTCTCGAACGACAACTTCAGCAGGGACCAAACAATCACCGGCAACCACAAGCCCTCCGAAAATTTTTCACATGAGAAACCCACATTGACCCCCTCCAGCACTCTTTATAAGATGCCTCGAGGGATCGCAGCCATGGATTTCTGGCCACGTATCGTTGATCCACACCCATCGATGCTTCGATCTGCGGTATGACGCCTCGATCCGTGCAACATGATGACTTTCCTGACAGCAACCATCGCATCCGCCACGCGTCACCCAAAGAATGGTCGAGCCGCTTTGATTTCTGTCCGCCGCCGATTCGAAAAGATTGCGTCGGCTTACGAGGCGGTCACTGAGACCCTCCGACTCCCGCCTTCTCACTTGGCAAAATCATCACGCCAAACTGACACGAATTCCTTCCCCTCCCCTTTCACTCACTCGGGCCCACGGAGGGCCCCGACACCGTCATTCCGGCCCAGGAGGTGAAATACCTCATAATCGAAGTCGGATTGCGACACCAACCCTCAGCGACCGGCCTGTTCAGGGCACATCTCCTCGCCCTGGCCCTTCGGACCCCCGGCGTCCCATCAAGCTTCGCCTCACGCCCTTGACCAACTTACTGTATCTCAACCTCCCCCCATCGACGACCCGACGATCTTCGATAGAGGAAGGTTGGGGGCAATTATGGTCCCGTGAAAGAAAACAGTCTAAGCGCACCGAATGGAGGAAAAGACTCGTAGACAAAACCAATCCATTTCATTTATCTAAAGGTCCAGGATATCCATGAAGCCCACTAAGAATACAACATTACATCGGGCACCGCCGTCAGGCCCATGTACAAAAAGAAAAACAAAGCTCCCCCACTCTGAGCCCCCAACGACGTCGTCTCTCTACCTGTCGAGTCCCAATGTCCCTCACCACCTGGCGAACTCCCGCCTCCCGGGCCTCTTGCAGCATCGGTACGACATGCTCGTCATGGTAACGGCGGATGGCGGTTTCGATGAAGTCACGGTCGACTTCCTGTCTCTCCTCCAGCCGCTGCCTCAAGATACCCCTCCCTCCTCTCCGCCTCGACGGTCTCCTTTAGGTCGGCTATTTGCCCCTTCGGCAACTCGATCACCCTTTCCCGGCTAGCCATCTCCTCGGCATGCTTTGAGAGGATATCGTCCCTTTCCCGCTTTACCTCCAGGAGTTGGCGCTCGACAGTAGCCTTCGACGAGTCAAAGTACGCAGCCCGTCCCTTCTCGACCTTGCAGGCCGCCATAGCCCCCTCCAGCTCCGCTTCCGTCTTCTTCGCTTCTCCTTGGCCTCGCTGAGGTCGGCCCTCGCTTTATCGAGAGTCGCCTTCGTGGCGGCCACCGAAGTGCGGTGCTGTAGGGCCACCATAGCCGTGACCATCTACAAAAGGACCACGGTCAGCCGGACACGAATAAAGAAAACCAGGGGACGAGACAAGGAAATCGACCTACTTGCATAACATGCCACACGGCGGAGCTGCACAACCGCTCCGCCCCCACGCGGGTCAAGGACTCACGATCCCGCGGCAACATGCAGTACTCCACGAGGCGCGCCGCAACCCCAGCATCCTCGAATATCGACTCATCACGGCCTATCCGAAAGGGCGGCTTATGAAGACGGTCGCCTGAAAACGCCTCAACCTCAGCTCGGGTCCTCTTAAAATGGATGAGAGCACTCTCGCAACTCGGGTTCATCGACCTTCCCATCTCACGCAGGGGGATTCCGTAAGGCCACTTCGGGACCGGGGGTGCCTTGATGGGCCCGTCTGCCTCCGACGTCCGTGCCGGGACCGGGAGGACCACCCCCCGAATGGGCGAATCCTCGGAGAGGCCCTTGCCAGTCCCCTCGACAGATCGACCGGGAAAGGCAGCCGACACGGACACCCTCTGTCGCCGGTTCGACCCCTCTTCGTCTGCGACTTCGACTCCCCGTTTTCGGGACACCTCCTTCATAGGTCCCTCCTCGCCTATCACTTTCTTACCCTTATCCCGAGGGTCGGCGTTCTCCGCGACAGGCACCCGGCGGCCCCCGGTTCCTCCCCCGACGAATCCATCACGTCCCCTTCTGCGAAGAAAAAAGAGATCAGGGTAAGCTCGCCTAAAGGCTCGATAGAGCTTAAAAGTACCTTGGGACCAAAAATCCTTGGCGAGCCGACTGTCCTGCGTCAGGTTCGCCAACCGACGGTGCGCCTCAGGCTGCTCCGCCAAAATCTGTGCCTTCATCAAGTCATCTCCGGTTAGCTTCACTTTCTCATTCACCAGGGGGTTCAGCGCCCCCCAGTTTGACATCAGTACCACGTCAACCGGCATCTCAATAAAAACAAAATCCTCCATCCACCTACCTGCATCGACGGGCACCCCGACGATGAGCTCCCTCCCCCTCCTCGCACAAACACAATGGTACATCCCCCTCTTCCGAACTGCGAAGAAGTACTGAAACAACGCCAGGGACAGACTCAGGGAGCTGGCAAAGCACAGCACGGCAAACCCCACCAATAAGCCCCAGGAGCACGGCGCCAAGGCAAAAATCGGCAGCTCCAGGAAGTTCATCAGGTGTGTAAGAGGTAAGGGTGGATCGGAAAGCGAAGCCCTACCTCGAAGGATCTGGCGTAGACCCCAACTTCATTATCCCCGGGCGAACACACCCTCTCTGCCGATCCCCAGACCCGTGCTTCGCAGAGCGGACGCACAAACCGCACCCTAATCTCCCTGATGTTGATGCTGTTCGTCCTGCACCTGATGGCTACAATCACCCTCAGTACGTCAGTGCGCCACATCCTCCTCCGCTGAGGCCCTTGTACCCCCCACCACCTCTCCTCAGCCATGGACTCTTCCGTCGCCACGCTGCTACCCGCCCAGGAGTCAAAATGAAAAGCCATCGATTAAAAGGAAATGGTGATTACTTGGCAGGAGGCCGAGCTCTGAAGACGAACGGAAAGGGATCGCCGACTGCTGCGATGACAACAGCGTCGGTGAGCGACTGGCAGAAACCGGAAGGCGGTAAGAAGAGTTGAAGCCGAAAGAAGGCAACTGTCGATCCACTACTCCACATACTTATAGAGGACAATAGGCCATCACAACCGTCGATGCACCACCACGCGTCGCCCATCGAAGCATCCTTGATGCCTCGACGGACGTGAAAGTCACCTTCATCCACGCGTCGCATGACCACTGGTGGAGGCGCTTCGATTTCCCCAGACGCTTTCAAATCGTAATAATGACCAACTTGGCGGGAATTCCTAGACCTGCGCCGCCACTCCTGAGCACGGAGCAAAATCTGAACCGCCATCTCAAAGTGGAGTAGCATTACGTCATCCGAGCCGAATTGGGCTCCCGCCTCGAACTCGAATGCCAGGGGCAATTGTTACGACCAGAAGATCGTGATAGTCCGACCTTCCACCCCAAACCATCGAGGTGCCCCGTTGGCACGCCCCTCCCAAACGGGCGGCCAGCCCAATGACGGGGCGCCCCTCGCCCGAACATCAGAGGCCTGTAGGGCGCCCGTCGACCCGAAAGTCCGAAACTACAGGGGGATGGGCGCACCTTGCCTTGCCCACTGACAGAGGTGCTTAACTGCTCTCGCTCAGTCCGCCAGGAACAGCGTGCTCGAGGCACGTCCGGACAGCGTAGCCTCGGATGTTGACAGAGGCACACCCGTCCCCCCGGCGATCCAGGATCCATACCCAAAAATGTGCGGCTGGGCCGCACATCCACTGCCCAGGTCAGCCCGGAGGCTCGTCAGGGGCCCTGCCACTGGGAGGCGCTCCGTCAGATCCTTGGCTCATCGGACACAACAAACAACCTAGTACAATGACACAACTGACACTTACGCCGCCCGACCACCTGACAAAGCACCCCTGGCTGCTGCGCCCCCTGACACTTAATGCTTTCGGCCCTGACACCCTGACAAAAGCGCCCCTGGCCGCTGCGCTGTCTGAAAAAAGCGTGGCTGACACTTCTGTTCCTGACATCCTTGTCCGAAGCTTCCGCTGACAGCGAGGCCATCTCAGCACGTCGAGTTAGCATGCCAGGTCAGCCTCACCTACCCACCTACCATCAGGTATAAATACCCCTTCGCCTCCGACGATGAAGAGATTGGCAAATTCACTCTTAATCTCATTACTCACACACAAGGGCAAAGTTCGTCCATATCTTTGTTCTTCCACTCATAGCTCGTCACGTACGGTCGACTCACCCACAGTCCGACCTGCGTGCATAGCCCCCGCTTTAAGTCATATTACTGACTTAGGCATAGGAGAGGCTAAGGGTTGGACCCCAACCTGGCCTTTCTGATGAGTTGCTCCTTGCGCAGGTTAGCTCGTCGTCATCGGTCGCGCTCGCCCTCAACCTAGGCGGTTCGGCCCCTCCTCTGCATCCGACTAGATTCGATACCGTGGTCAGCTTCTACAACAAGCTCAGCCTCACCACCCCACTAATCACATGTCAAATAGCCTACCCTAATCCCGTCATTAGCATAACCATCGTGCCCTTGGTTCCCCATAATACAAATTCATTGTACGCGAGTTCCACCCCGCAACCTAGTCTATAAAATCATATCATTTAATAAAATGAACCACTTCTTCAATAAACTGTAAAAAATATCACGAGCTCAGAAAAATCTGAAAAAATGTCTGTTAGAACCGGGAGTTCACCATCTTCAAATAAAAAAAATAAGAGAAGACAAAATTAGGCCAAAAAGCATATCATTTCATAAAAAGATCCGTAACCACCAGAAAATGTAGAAAAATAGTTCCGAATTAAGGAAAATCTGTAAAAAAATGTACGTTGGAACCGGGAGATCGCCATTTACAATTGAAAAATAAGAGAAGACAAAATTAGGCTACAAAAATCATTTCATTTAATAAAAAATTCATATCTTCAATAAAATGTAAAAAATTGCCCTGAGCTCAGAAAAATCCGCAACAATGTCAATCGGGAGATCGTCATCTTCAACTGAAAAATAAGAGAATACAAAATTGGGCCATAAAAACCATATCTTTTGATATAATATCCATATCTTCAATAAAATGTAGAAAATTGCTCGGAACACAAAAAATCCGCAAAAAATGTCCGTTGGAACCGGGAGGTCGCCATTTTCAAGTTAAAAATAAGAGAAGACAAAATTTGACCTTAAATCATATCATTTAAAATAACGATCCATATTTTCCAGAAAATGTCGAAAATAGCCCGTAGCTAGAAAAATAACGCAAAAATATCTGTTGGAACCGGGAAATGGCCATCTGTAATATGAAAATAAGAGAAGACAAAATAAGGCCAAAAACCATATCATTTAATAAAACGATCCATATCTTCCAGAAAAAGTGGAAATTAGACTGGAGGTGAGAAAAATCCACAAAAATGTATGTTGAAATCGGGAGATTGCCAACTTCAACTGAAAAATTAGAGAAGACAAAACTAGCCCACAAAATCATATCATTTAATAAAAAGATCTATCTTTCAGAAAAAGCAGAAAATAACCACGAGCTCAGAAAAATCCATAAAAAATGTCCGATGGAACCGGGAGATCGCCATCTTCAACTTAAAAATAAGAGACGGTAGAATTAGGCTATAAAAATCATTTCATTTAATATAAAAATTCATATCTTACAGAAAATTTAGAAATTGGCTCGTAGTTCATGAAACTCATCAAAAGTGTCCGTTGAAACAGAGAGATCGCAGTCTTCAACTGAAAAATAAGAGAAGAAAAAATTAGGCCAAAAAATCATATCATTTAATCAAAAGATCCATATCTTTTAGAAAATGTTGATAAAATCCGCAAAAATGTCGGTTAGAACCAGGAGATCGCGATCTTCAACTAAAAAAATAAGAGAAGCCAAACTGATGTTATAAAAATCATATCATTTAATGAAAAGATCCATTTCTTAAATAAAATGTAGAAAATAGCTCCGAGCTCAAAAAATCCACAAAAATGTCCGTTGGAACCTGGAGATTGCTATGTTCAACTAAAAAAAATAAGAAAAGATAAAATTTTGCAAAAATCATATCATTTAATAAAAAGATCAATGTCTTTTAGAAAATTTAGAAAATAATCTCACGGTCAAAAAATCTCAGAAAAATTCCTAAAAATGTCTGTTGGAACCGGGAGATTGCCATCTTCAACAGAAAAATAAAAGAAGACAAAATTAGGCTATAAAAATCATAAGATTTAATAAAAAGATTCATATCATACAGAAAATGTAGAAATTATCGCGTAGCTTAGAAAAATCCTGCAAAAATGTCCGTTGAAACTGGTAGATCGCCATCTTCAACGAAAAAAATAAGAGAATACCAAATGAGGCCAAAATATATCTTTTAATAAAAAGATCCATATCTTCGAGAAAATGTAGAAAAATAGCCCTGAGCTCAGAACAATCTGCAAAAATATCCGTTGGAATCGAAAGGTCGTTATCTTCAACTAAAAAATAAGAGAAGACAAA
Organism: Scilla litardierei; assembly: GCA_030789695.1. Classification (NCBI taxonomy): domain Eukaryota; kingdom Viridiplantae; phylum Streptophyta; class Magnoliopsida; order Asparagales; family Asparagaceae; genus Scilla; species Scilla litardierei. The sequence continues at coordinate 70,738,078 of CM061132.1, forward strand.
ATTAGGCTACAAAAGAATAGCATTTGATAAAATATCCATATATTTAATAAAATAAAGAAAATAACATCGAGCTCAGAAAAATCAGCAAAAATTTCCGTTGTAACCAGGAGATCGCCATCTTAAAATGAAAAATAAGGGAAGTCAAAATTAGGGTATAAAAATACTTTCATTTAATATTAAGATAATATCTTATAGAAAATATAAAAAATTGCCTTAGATCAGAAAAATCCGTGAAAATATCTGTTGGAACCATGAGATCGCCATCTTCATCCGAAAAATAAGAGAAGGCAAAATTAGGCCAAAAATCATATCGTTTAATAAAAAGAAACATATCTGCCAGAAAATGTAGAAAATCGCCCCGAGGTCAAAAAAATCCGCAAAAATATCCTTTGAAACAGGGAGATCATCATCTTCAACTGAAAAATAAGGGAAGACAAACTTATGCTATAAAATCATATCATTTAATAAAAAGATTCATATCTTCCAGAAAATCTAGAAAATAGCCCGGAGCTTAGAAAAATCCGTAAAAATGTCTATTAGAACCGGAGATCCCCATCTTCAATGAAAAACAAATGAAGGCAAAATTAGGCAAAAATATCATATCATTTAATAAAAATCTTTATCTTACAGAAAATGTAGAAAAATATCCACAAGTTAAAAAAAATTCGTGAAAATGTCTGTTGGAACCGGCAGATCACCATACTTAACTGAAAAGTAAGAGAAGACAAAATTACGTTAGAAAAATCATATCATTTAATAAAAATATCCACATCTTCAGTAAAATATAGAAAATAGACCCGAGCAAAGAAAAATCCGTAGAAATATCCATTGGAACCAGAAGATCGCCATATTTAACAAAAAAATAAGAGACGAGAAAATTAGGACAAAAAATTATAACATTTAATAAAAAGATCCATATCATTTAGAAAATGTAGAAAATAGCCCATATTTAAGAGAAATCTGCAAAAATTTCTGTTGGATCCGGAAGATCGCCATCTTTAACTGACAAATATTATAAGACAAAATTAAGCTATTAAAATTACATCATTTAATATAGAGATCCATATATTATAGAAAATGTAGAAAATTACCCGGAGCTCAGAAAAATTCGCAAAAAGGTCCGTTGGAACCAGGAGATCGCCATATTCAACGAAAAAAATAAGAGAAAAAAATTAGGCAATAAAAATCATATCTTTTAATAAAAAGATAAATATCTTCAATAAACTGTAGAAAAATAGCCCCGAGATTAGAAAAATAATCAAAAATGTTCGTTGGAATCGGGAGATCGCCATCTACAACTTAAAAAATATGAGAACACAAAATTAGGCCAGAAATCTTATAATTTAATAAAAAGATCTGTATCTTCCCCAAAATATTGAAAAATAGTACCGAGCTCAGAAAAATACGCAAAAATGTCTATTGGAACCGGGAGATCACCATCTTCAACTGAAAAATAAGAGAAGACAAAATTTAGCTAAAAAATCTTACCTTTTAATATAAAGATTCATATCTTACAAAAATGTAGAAAATAGGCCGTAGCTCAGAAAAATCTGCAAAAATGTCTGTTGGAACCCGGAGTTTGCCATCTTCAACGGAAAAAAATAAGAGAAGACAAAATTAGGACATAAAAATCATATCATTTAATATAAAAATTCATATGTTATAGAAAATGTAGAAAATAGACTGGAGTTTTAAAAATCTGCAAAAATTTCTGTTGGAACTGGGAGATCGACATTTTGAAGTAAAAAAATAAGAGAAGACAAAATTAGGTGATAAAAATCATATCATTTACAAAAAGATACATATCTTCAATAAACTGTAAAAATTCTCGTGCTTAGAAAAATTCGCAAAAATGTCCGTCGGAACCAGGAGATCACCATCTTCAACAAAAAAAAGAGAAGACAAAATAAGGCCAAAAATCATATGATTTAATTAAATGATCCATATCTTTTAGAAAATGTAGAAAATCGCCCAGATCTCAGTAAAATATGCAAAAATTTCTATTGGAAACGGAAGATCGTCATCTTCAATTGAAAAATAAAAGACAAAAGTAGGCTATAAAAATTATATCATTTAATATAAAGATCAATGTCTTACAGAAAATGTAGAAAATAAGACAAGACAGACTTAGCCTATAATAAAATCATATTATTTAATAAAAAGAGCCATATGTTTCATAAATGTAGAAAATAGTTTGAAGCACAGAAAATTCTACAAAAATGTCCATTGGAACCGGAAGATCGCCATCTTCAACTGAAAAATAAGAGAAGACAAAATTAGGCCAAAAATCATATCATTTAATAAAAAGATTCATATCTTTCATAAAATATGAAAAATAGCTCGGAGCTGCGAAAAATCCGTAAAACTGTCTGTTGGAACCGTGAGATCGACATCTTCAACTGAAAAAAGAGAAGACATTATTAGGCCAAAAAATAATATCATTTAATAAAAATACATATCTTACCTAAAATGTAGAAAAATAGTCCCAAGCAAAGAAAAGTCTGCAAAATTATCCGTTGGAACAGTAGATCACCATCTTCACCTGAAAATATAAGAGAAGAAAAATGTAGGCAATAAAAATCATCCCATTTAATAAAAGATATATATCTTCCATAAAATGTAAAAAATAGCACCTAGCGCAGAAAAATCCGCTAAAATATCTGTTGGAACCAAGAGATCGCCATCTTTAACTTAAAAATATGAGAAGGCAAAATTAGGCCAAAAATCAAATTATTTAATAAAAAGATCCATATCTTCCAGAAAAATAAGAAAATAGCCCAAAGGTCAGAATAATCCGAAAAAATGTCCGTTGAAATCGGGAGATCGACATCTTCAGCTGAAAAATAAGAGAAGACAAAATTTGGCCAAAAATCATATCATTTAATAAAAAGATCCATAACTTTCCAAAAATTTAGAAAAATAGCCTCGAGCTCAGGAAAATCCGCAATTGTGGCTGTTGGAACTGTGAGATTGCCATCTTTAGCTAAAAATAAGAGAAGACAAAATTATGCTATGAAAATCATATCATTTAATATAAAGATCCATATCTTATAGATAATATAGAAAATAGCACGGAGCACAAAAAATCCGTACAAATGTAAATTAGAACGGGGAGATCGCCATTTTGAAAGATCCATATCTTCCAGAAAAGGTAGAAAAATAGTCCCAAGCTAAGAAAAATCTGCAAAAATGTCTGCTGAAACGAGTAGATCGACATCTTCAACTGAAAAAAAATAAGAGAAGACAAATGTAGGCTATAAAAATCATATCATTTACTAAAAAGATCCTTATCTTTCATAAAATATAGAAAATAGCACCAAGCTCATAAAAATCTGCAAAAATGTATGTTGGAACAAGGAGATCGCCATGTTTAATTGAAAAATAAGAGAAGAAAAAATTAGGCCAAAAATCATATCGTTTAATAAAAAGGTACATATATTCAAGAAAATTTATGAAATAGCCCCGAGGTCAGATAATAGGCAAAAATGTCTGTTGGAACTGGGAGATCGCCGTCATCAACTGAAAAATAAGAGAAGATAAAATTAGACCATAAAAATCATATCATTTAATATAAAGATCCATATCTTTCCGAACATGTAGAAAATAGCCTAGAGCACAGAAAAATCCGCAAAACAATCCGTTGGAACCAAGGATGAACATATTCAACTAAAAAATAAGAGAAGACAAGTGTATGCTATAAAAATCATATCGTTTAACAAAAATTTTGATATCTTCCTTAAAATGTAGAAAATAGCACCAAGCCAAAAATCTCCGCAAAAATGCTCGTTGGGACCAAGAGATTGCCATCTTCAACGAAAAAATAAGAGAAGACAAAAATTAGGCTATAAAATTATATCATTTAATATAAAGATTCATATCTTACAAAAAATGTAGAAAATATCCGGGATCTCAAAAAAATCCGCAAAAATATTTGTTGGAAACAGGAGATCGTCATCTTCATCGGAAAAATAGAGAAGACTAAATTAGGTCAAAAATCATATTATTTCATAAAAAGATCCATATCTTTTAGAAAATTTCGAAGCACAGACTCAAACTAAGAAAAATCCACGAAAATGTCCATTGGAACTGGGAGATCGCCATCTTCAACTGAAAAAATAAGAGAAGACAAACATAGGCTATTAAAATGTAGAAAATAACATTGGGCTTACAAAAATCTGCAAAAATATCCATTGGAAAAGGAAGATCGCCATCTTCAACTAAAAAATAAGAGAAGAAAATATTAGGCCAAAAATCATATCATTTAATAAAATATCCATATCTTCCAGAAAATTTAGAAAGTAGTCACGAGGTCAGAATAATACACAAAATGTCGTTAAAAACGGTAGATCGATATCTTCAACTGAAAAATAGAAGAAGACAAATTAGGCCAAAAAATCATATCATTTAATAAAAAGATCCATAAATTCTCGAAAATGTACAAAAATAGCCTCGAACTCGGAAATATCCGCAAAAATGTCCCTTGGAACCGGGAGATCGCTATCTTCAACTAAAAAATAAGAGATGACAAAATTAGGTTATAAAAATCATATCATTTAATATAAAGATTCATATTATTCAAAAATATAGAAAATAGACCGGAGCTAAAAAAAATCCGCACACATGTCCATTGGAACAGGGAGATCGCCATCTTCAAATTAAAAAGAAAATAAAAAATTAGGCACAAAAGTCATATCATTTCATTAAATGATACATATCTTCCAGAAAATGTAGAAAAATAGTCTCTAACTAAGATAAATCTGTGAAAATGTCCGTTGAAACCGGGAGATCACCATCTTCAACTGAAAAAATAATAAGAGAATATAAACTTAGGCTATTTGTAACGCCATGCTTCCCAAGATACCCATGAATTAAGAATCCGTCCCAAGTATTCCTATAGCAGCGTGTGTTAAAAAGAAAGAGAAGGAAGAGAATCTACCAGAAGAATAATACAGGTCCCTGCGCACATGCTGGGAAGTACAAGTAATGCTCCAACACAGAAAATAAGAGACAATCATATACAAGTCCAACATTCTTTATATTAAAACAAAGGTACCTCTTTATTTACATCATCTCATCCTCAAATACAAAAGTGAAAAACAGAAGAAATCCCAGAAAAATTCCCAAAAGACGTAAAGGTCCACACCAGTACAACTCACTCCCTAGACTAGCCTGAGAACCAACTGAAGAGGCTGCCCTCTGAGGATTCCATCTCTACCACGAACTGAAAGCTAACTCATGAGTCAGGCCTGATCTGGATGTACTGCTCTGAAACCTGGAAAAAGTAAATGGAAAACGTCAACGCGTGATCCAGTAGAAAATCGTAACTTTACTAGGTAAGGTATAGTTTTAAAACTGTTCTTCCTAACTAGGGTCTGGTCACTTAACTGTAAACAGGTCTACAATTTACGCATAAGGAACAAGTACTGTAAATAAGGTCTACTGAATTAACATGCAGGGAAAGTAAACAACATCACAAGCAGATATTGAAAAGTAAGAGCTACAGAATTAAATAAGCGTGAAGTAAAGGCAGACAATCATAGATATGCACATGATGCATATGAATGGTTATGAATCAAATGCAACACCTAAGGGATCCCATCTATGCCAGCGTGCCTACAATGTGACTCATGGATTCTATAGGTAGCTCTCATGAATTCAGGAGGTGGCTCCCGACATTTTCGTGGCATGTTGGTCTATGTAGCACGTATGTCCAGGTTGTCTATCATACCACACATAGATTCAAGAGGTGGCTCAATGGATTCAGGAGGTGGCGTCCGACATTTCTGTGGCATGCTGGTCCATGTGTCACTTTGGTCTATGTGGTGTTAATTTCTGTTAAGATACCATTCTTTCCCTGACAAATTTCACATACACTAAAACATCTTATGTTTCCAATTAACATATAACTCCATCATTCTTAATATGAAACACATCATGGTATGGAAGCATCATGCCATAAAGTATGCTAATATGAGAATAAGGAGCATAACATGTCATTTGTATGACATAGTACACGCATAACATTACATCCATAAGAATGAACTATTCTCATAACATAATTTACTACTTGGATAATAACATTACATCCATAAGCATGCATATCACCATTCTTAGCACCATAATTTTCACAAATTTTAGCCTGATATTTATATGACAATTACAGAATTCTGGTTTAAATCTGGACTCTGATATATCAGTCTAAAACAGCTATCTAAGGCCATAATCTGGTTTAGTGCTGAACATAAAAGTTGAAGATGCTTAAGTTCAGTTTCCAGATTATCTAAGATTGTGTCATTTCGGGGTCTGTAGAGAGAGTTATGAAATGTTTTCCACAATTTGGCAGAATCTGTTTAAAACTGACGCCATGGTAAATTCGTCTATTTACACCTTCTATATTCAAAACTAGGCTCTACTTTCTTCTAAAAAGTTGTAGTTAACTTCGTGATCTTTTCAAAACATCTTGAATCATCACAATTGAAGTGTACACTAGCAGATATGAATTTTTGAATCTACATGACAGAACTGAAAATTTTACAGCATATCATTAACATAGCTATTATAGTATATTGAGTGATTAACATGAAGCTACTAGTCATACTACCATTTCCATCCTAATAATTTGACATGATAATGATTTTAAAGCTAACAAAGGAAGCATAATGGCAACATGATCTATACTAACATGGGATGTTACATGGTATATTTTGGAAAACTATGCATACTTCCACTAAATAAAACATTACATCATAAGCATGCATATTAAACTTAACATAACATGGAACTTTATTAGCATGGGGCTTAAACTACAATTCTACATCAAATTCCAACTTAAAATTAACTAGGTGATGAAACTCTATAACCACAATCCTAAAACTATATCCTAACTAGGACGTTAGAACTCCTACCTCGAATATCTCCTTCTTAATTTCTTTGGCCCTTCTTCTCCTTGAAGACCTCATCAATCCTCAAGCTTTCTTCTTCCATACCTTAATCTCCAATGGTAGATATCAATAGAAGGATTGAATTAAGGATATGGTGGTGGAGTAGGAGGTGCAAATGGAGGAGAAGGTAGTTAGAAGAGGGGATGAGAACTTGAATTTTTTTCTACTTCTTTTTCTTTTTCGTTTTCCCAAGTTCTTCTCTTTTATTCATCCCCTCATCCTTGTCATCCCTTAATTCTCTCTTAGCTTGCCAAATGGAAAGAGTTAGGTGAAAATCAAAGAGGTGATGACACCTCTTATGCTAGGTGTCTCCTCAAGGAAATTTAGGGAGTTCTATTTTCTACTAAATAGAAAATACTCTACTAAACTATCCTTACTCACCAAATACCAAGTATACCATCTAAATACTCATCCATTTTATCCAAATGATGTTTAAAAAATTATTTAAAAATAATTTGGTCATTAGAAAATTATGGAAAATTTATAAAAATACCCAAAAAATTCATACGTTCAAATACATCTAGAAATACGTATAGTATACCTGTGTATACGAAAACAGGGTATTACATTCTACCCATCTTAAAAACAAAGCCCTCCTCGGACTTTCTAAATTTAAGGGTCTAACCGAAGGCTAAATGGATCTAAGGGTCGTCCCACCCATAAAATAAAAACAACACTACGTATACTCCAACCATTCATAGCTATATGTATCACATATACATATATACACTACACATACACACCACTCAAGCAAATATATAAACACCATAGTATTTATACACCATATTTTCATACAAGTACTCCACATAGTTATACAAACATATGTATACATGACATATACACGTAATACACCAGCACATCAAACACAAGCAATATTACTTACAAGTCCATATACACCACGATGAAGGAACCACAACACATACATATATACACATGCCTACATTCATATCACTTCATACATTCAATTATACCGCACTCATACAATAGCCGTACATGCACCTACTACATTCATATCATAGACATATGTATACATATGTACAAGCACAAACAACAAGTCACATAAGTAACATATAAACATAGATACATACATACAAGTATACATTCATATAGCTAGATATATGTATCACTCATATGTTGTTTTATATATCATCATAACAAATGCATATACAACAAGAGACACACATAACGAACACACACATGGATACATCCATACATACCAATATCTCTCTCTATGTATACATACAAACATCTTTACATATGCTTATATATTAAAACTACACATACGTCCATAAAGAAATATCTATAGCATATACCTTACATATGCAACATATAGCACACATATAGCACCAATTATACCAACTCATGAATACATATCAACTGCCCAATGTACACAGCAGTGTATGCCGTAGAACGTCACACTTAAGTGACAATCTATCCACTTGGAACCTGGTTCTTGCTTAGCCTTCAATAGGTAGTGTTCTATACTAATAATGTCTCAGTCTAGACTCTAAGGCCACTACCCACCCTAAGACACAATTTTTCTCTATGGAGCATTACCCACACTACCTTACCCACGCCGTACTGTGGTGGCCTGCATGGGCTGCCAAATGTGATACCCGGGAAGTACGAATCCGTCCCAATTACTTCTAAAGCAGCAAGTTTTAAAAAGAAAGAGAAGGAAGAGAGTCCACAAGAAGAATAATGCAGGTCACTGTGCACATGCTGGGAAGTACAAGTAATGCTTCAACACAGAAATTATGAAACAATCATATACAAGTCCAATATTCTTTATTATTAAAACAAAGGTACCTCTTTATTTACATCATCTATTCCTCAAATACAAAAGTGAAAAACAGAAGAAATCCTAGAAAAATCTCCAAAAAGAGATAAAGGTCCACACCAGTATAACTCACTCCCTAGACTACCCTAAGAACCAACCGAAGAGGCTGCCCTCTGAGGATTCCATCTCTACCACGAACTGAAAGCTAACTCCTGAGTCAGGCCTGATCTGGGTGTACTGCTTTGAAATCTGGAAAAATGGGACACGTCAACACGTGACCCGGTAGTAAATCCTAACATTGCTAGTTTTAGAACTGTTCTTCCTAATTAGGGCCTGGTCACTTAACTGTAAATAGGTCTACTATTTACGCATAAGGAACAAGTACTGTAAATAAGGCCCATTGAAATAACATGCAAGGAAAGAAAAACAACAGCACATGCAAATATTGAAAGTAAGAGCTACAGAATTAAATAAGCGTGAGGTAAGGCAAACAATCACAGATATGCACATGATGCATATGAATGGTTATGAATACAAATGCAACACCTAAGGGATCCCATCTATGCCAGCGTGCCTACAATGTGCCTCATGGATTCTTGAGGTGGCTCCAATGGATTCAGAAGGTGGCATCGGCATTTCCGTGGCACGATGGTCTATTTAGCATGTAGGTCTATGGCAGCTATCATACCACACATAGATTAATGAGGTGGTCCCCATGAATTTAGGAGGTGTCCTCTGGCATTTCTGTGGTATGCTGGTCCATGTGACACTTTTGTCTATGTGGTGTTAATTTCTGTTAAGCTACCATTCTTTTCATGACAAATTTCATATACACTATAACATTTTATGTTCCCAATTAACATATTTCTCCATCATTCCTAATATGAAACACATCATGCTATGGAAGCATCTTGTCAAAAAGCATGCTAATATGAAAATAAGGAGCATAACATGGCATTTGTGTGACATAGTACAAGCATAACATTACATCCATAAGCATGAACTATTCTCATAACATAATTTACTACATGGATAACAACATTACATCCATAAGCATGAATATCACCATTCTTAGCACCATAATTTTCACAAACTTTAGCATGATATTTATATGACAACTACGGAATTTTGTTTTAAATCTGGACTCTTATATATCAGTCTAAAACAGCTATCTATGGCCATAATCTGGTTTAGTGCTGAACATAAAAGTTGTAAATGCTTAAATTCTGTTTCCAAATTATCTAAGATTGTGTCATTTGGGGGGTGGTCTGTAGAGAGAGTTATGGATTTTTTTCCACAATGTAGCAGAATCTGTCTAAAACTGACACCATGGTAAAGTCGTCTATTTACACCTTCCTACATTCAAAACTAGGCTCTGCTTTCTTCTAGAGAGTAGTAATTAACTTCAAGAACTTTCCAAAACATCTTGAATCATCCCATTTGGAGATCTACACTAGCAGATATGAATTTTTGAACTGAAAATTTTACAGTATATCATTGACATAGCTATTATAGCATATTGACTGACTAACATGAAGCTACTAGTCTTACTACCATTGTCATCCTAATAATTTGACATGATAATGATTTTAAAGCTAAAAAAGGAAGCATAATGGCAATATGGTCTACACTAGCATGGAATGTTACATGGTATATTTTAGCAAACTATACTTCCACTAAATAAAACATTGCATCATAAGCATGCATACTAAACTTAACATACCATGGCACTTTACTAGCATAGGGCTTAAACTACAATTCTAAATCAAATTCCAACTTAAAACTAAATAGGTGATGAAACTCTATAACCACAGTCCTAAAACTACATCCTAACTAGGAAGTTAGAACTCCTACCTCAAATATCTCCTTCTTAATTTCTTTGGCCATTCTTCTCCTTGAAGACCCCATCAATTCTCAAGCTTTCTTCTTCCATAACTTAAGCGCCAATGGTAGATGTCAATGGGGGGATTGAATTAAGGAGATGGAGATGGAGGTGGTGGTGGAGTGGGAGGTGCAAAGGGAGGAGAGGGGAGAGAGAAGAAGGGATGAGAACTTGAATTTTTTATTCTTCTTCTTCTTTTAATTTTTCCCAATTTCTACTCTTTTATTCATCCACTCATCCTCGTCATCCCTTACTTCCCTCTTAGCTTGCCAAATGGAGATAGTTAGGTGAAAACTAAAGAGGTGATGACACCTCTTTGGCTAGGTGTCTCCATTAGGAAATTTAGGGATTTCTATTTTCTAATAAATAGAAATACTCCACTAAAATACCCTTACTCACCAAATGCCAAGTATACCATCTAAATACTAATCCATTTAATCCAAATGATATTTAAAATAATTATTGAAAAATAATTTGGTTATTAGAAAATTATGTAAAGTGTATAAAAATACCCGAAAATTGCATACGTATAAATACATCTAGAAATATGTACACTATACCTGCATATACGAAAACAGGGTATTACATTCTACCCACCTTAAAAACAAAGTCCGTCCTCGGACTTTCTAAAGTTAAGGGTCTAAACAAAGGCTAAATGAATCTAAGAGTCGTCCCACCCACGAAATACAAACAACACTACATATACTCAAACCACACATAGCTATATGTATCACATATATGTACATACACTGCACAAACACAACACTCAAGAAGATATATGTACACCCTAGTATTCATACACCACATTTTCATATAAGTACTCCACATAGTTATACAAATATATGTATACATGACATATACACTCAATAAACCAACACATCGAACACAAGCAATATTACTTACAAGTCAATAAACACCACAATGAAGGAACCACAACACATACATACACACACATGCCTACATTCATATCACTTCATATATTCAATTATACCACACTCATACAATAGCCATACATGCACCTAATACATTCACAGCATAGACATATGTACCCATATGTACAAGCACAAACACCAAGTCACATAAGTAACATACATGCATAGATACATACATACAAGCATACATTCATACAGCTAGATATATGTATCACTCATATGTATTTATATATATCTTCATAACAAATGCACATACAACAAGAGACATGCATAACGAACACACATATAAATACATCCACAATCTATGTATACATACAAACATTCTTACATTTGCTTATATATTAAAACTACACATACTTCCATAAAGAAATATTTATAGCATATACCTTACATATGCAACATATAGCACACATATAGAACCAATCATACCAACCCATGAATACATACCAACTGCACCTATGTACACAACAGTGTATGCCGTAGAATGTCAATATAGGTGACAACCTATCCACCTGAAACCAGGTTCTTTCTTAGCCTTCTATTGGTAGGGATCTATACTAATAATTTCTAAGTCTAGTCTCTAAGGCCACTACCCACCTTAAGACACGACTATTCTCTATGGAGCATTCCCCGCACTACTTTATGCATGCCTTAGTGCGATGACCTGTATGAGCCACAAAATGTAACATCCTGCTTCCCATGATATCTGGGAAGTACGAATCTGTCCCAAATATTACTAGAGCAACGAGAGTTAAAAAGAAAGGGAAGAAAGAGAGTCTACAAGAAGAATAATGCAGGTCACTGTGCACATGCTGGAAAGTACAAGCAATGCTCCATTACAGAAAATAAGAGACAATCATATACAAGTCCAACATTCTTTATTATTAAAACAAAGGTACCTCTTTATTTACATCATCTCATCCTCAAATACAAAAGTGAAAAACAGAAGAAATCCCAGAAAAATCCACAAAAGACATAAAGGTCCACACCAGTACAACTCACTCCCTAAACTAGCCTGAGAACCAACTGAAGAGGCTGCCCTCTGAGGATTCCATCTCTACCACGAACTGAAAGCTAACTCCCGAGTCAGGCCTGATCTGGCTGTACTGCTCAGAAACCTGGAAAAAGTAAATAGGAAACTTCAACGCATGACCCAGTAGAAAATCGTAACATCGCTAAGTAAGGTCTAGTTTTAAAACTGTTCTTCCTAACTAGGGTCTGGTCACTTAACTGTAAACATGTCTACAATTTACGCATAAGGAACAAGTACTGTAAATAAGGTCTACTGAATTAACATGCAGGGAAAGTAAACAACATCACATGCAGATATTGAAAAGTAAGAGCTACAGAATTAAATAAGCGTGAAGTAAAGGCAGATAATCATAGATATGCACATGATGCATATGAATGGTTATGAATCAAATGCAACACCTAAGGGATCCCATCTATGCCAGCGTGCCTACAATGTGACTCATGGATTCTATAGGTGGCTCTCATGAATTCAGGAGGTGGCCCCCGACATTTCTGTGGCACGCTGGTCTATGTAGCACGTACGTCCATGTTGTCTATCATACCACACATAGATTCAAGAGGTGGTCCAATGGATTCAGGAGGTGGTGTCCGGCATTTCTGTGGCATGCTGGTCCATGTGTCACTTTGGTCTATGTGGTGTTAATTTCTGTTAAGATACCATTCTTTCCCTGACAAATTTCACATACACTAAAACATCTTATGTTTCCAATTAACATATAACTCCATCATTCTTAATATGAAACACATCATGGTATGGAAGCATCATGCCATAAAGTATGCTAATATGAGAATAAGGAGCATAACATGTCATTTGTATGACATAGTACAAGCATAACATTACATCCATAAGCATGAACTATTCTCATACCATAATTTACTACATGGATAACAACATTACACCCATAAGCATGCATATCACCATTCTTAGCACCATAATTTTCACAAATTTAGCCTGATATTTATATGACAACTACAGAATTCTGGTTTAAATCTGAATTCTGATATATCAGTCTAAAACAGCTATCTAAGGCCATAATCTGGTTTAGTGCTGAACAAAAAAGTTGTAGATGCTTAAGTTCTGTTTCCAAATTATCTAAGATTCAGTCATTTTGGGGTCTGTAGAGAGAGTTATGAAATATTTTCCACAATTTGGCAGAATCTGTTTAAAACTGACGCCATGGTAAATTCGTCTATTTACACCTTCTCCATTCAAAACTAGGCTTTACTTTCTTCTAAAAAGTTGTAGTTAACTTCGTGATCTTTTCAAAACATCTTGAATCATCACATTTGAAGGTGTACACTAGCAGATATAAATTTTTGAATCTACATGATAGAACTGAAAATTTTACAGCATATCATTAACATAGATATTATAGCATATTGACAGACTAACATGAAGCTACTAGTCATACTACCATTGCCATCCTAATAATTTGACATGATAATGATTTTAAAGCTAAGAAAGGAAGCTTAAAGGCAACATGGTGTACACTAATATGGGATGTTACATGGTATATTTTGGCAAACTATGCATACTTCCACTAAATGAAACATTACATCATAAGCATGCATACTAAACTTAACATAACATGGTACTTTATTAGCATGGGGCTTAAACTGCAATTCTACATCAAATTCCAACTTAAAATTAACTAGGTGATGAAACTCTATACCCACAATCCTAAAATTATATCCTAACTAGGATGTTAGAACTCCCACCTCAAATTTCTCATTCTTAATTTCTTTGGCCCTTCTTCTCCTTAAAGACCCCATCAATCCTCAAGCTTTCTTCGTCCATACCTTAAGCTCCAATGGTGGATATGAATAGGGGGATTGAATTAATGAAGTGGTGGTGGAGATGGTGGTGGAGTAGGAGGTGCAAAGGGAGGAGAGAGGGGAGAGAAGAGGGGATGATAACTTGAATTTTTTCTTCTTTTCCTTTTTCTTTTCCCAATTTCTTCTCTTTTATTAATCCCCTCATCCTAGTCATCCATTAATTCCCTCTTAGCTTGCCATATGGAGAGAGTTAGGTGTAAATCAAAAGTGGTGATGACACCTCTTAGGCTAGGTGTCTCCATTTGGAAATTTACGGATTTCTATTTTCTAATAAATAGAAATACTCCACTAAAATACCCTTACTCACCAAATACCAAGTATACCATCTAAATACTCTTCCATTTAATCCAAACGATGTTTAAAAAATATTTTAATATAATTTGGTAATTAGAAAATTATGGAAAATTTATAAAAATACCTAAAAATTTCATACGTACAAATACGTCTAGAAATACGTACATTATAGCCGTATATACGAAAACAAGGTATTACACTATAAAAACCATATTATTTTATAAAAAGTTATATATCTTCAATAAAATGTAGAAAATATCACCGAGCTCAAAAAAATACACAAATATGTTCGTTGGAACCAGAAGATCGCCATCACAAGTGAAAAATAAGAGTAGACAACATTAGGCTATAAAAATCATATCGTTTAATAAAAAGGCCCATAACTTTTTGAAAATGTAGAAAATAGCCCGTAGCTCAGAAAAATCCGCAAAAATGTTCGTTCAAATAGGGAGATCGCCTTCTTCAACTAATAAAATAAGAAAAGAAAAAATTTGGTCAAAAAATCATATCATATAATAAAAAGATCCATAACTTCTCGAAACTGTAGAAAAATAGCACCGAGCTCAGAAAACGCGATAAAAATGTCTATTGGAACCGGGAGGTCGTCATATTCAACAGAATAATAAGAGAAGAAAAAATTAGGTTATAAAAACATATCATTTAATATAAAGATTTATATCATACATAAAATTTAGAAAATAGCTCGGAGCTCAGAAAAATCTGAATAAATGTCCGTTGGAACTGGGGGATCGCCATCTTCAACTGAAAAATAAAAGAAGACAAAATTAGGCCAAATATCATATCATTTAATAAAAAGATACATAACTGCCATAAAATGTAGAAAATAGCACTGAGCTGAGAAAAATCCGCATAAATGTCTGTTGGAACTTGGGGATCGCAATATTCAGCTGAAAAAAGAGAAGACAAAATTAGGCCAAAAAGCATATCATTTAATAAAAGATTCATATCTTCCAGAAAATGTAGAAAAAAGCCCAAAGTTAAGAAAAATACGCAAAAAATGTCCGTTGGAACCGGGAGATCACCATATTCAACTAAGAAACATGAGAAGACAAAATTAGGCTACAAAAATCTTGTCATTTAATAAAGAGATCCATATATTTAATAAAATGTAGAAAATAGCATGGAGCTCAAAAAATCCGCAAAAATGTTCGTTGGAACTGGGAGATCGCCATCTTCTACTGAAAATAAGAGAAGAAAAATTAGGATATAAAAATCATATCATTTAATATAAAAAATTTTATCTTCTAGAAAGTGTACAAAATGGCCCCGAGCTTAGAAAAATCCGCAAAAATATCCGTTGGAACCGGGAGATCTCCATCTTCAACTGAAAAAATAAGAGAACACAATATTAGGCCAAAATATCAAATCAATTAATAAAATAATACATATCTTCCAAAAAGTGAAAAATAATCCAAAGCTCAGAAAAATATGCAAAAATGTCCGTTGGAACCGGGAGATCAACATCTTCAACTGGAATATAAGGGACGACAAAATTAGGCCAAAAATCATATTATTTAATAAAAAGATCACCATTTTCAACTGGAAAATAAGAGAAGAAAAATTTAGGCTATAAAAATCATATCAATTAATCAAAAGATCCATATCTGTCATAAACACCAAGCTCATAAAATGATATATAAAAATCTTATCAGTTAAAGATGGCGATATCTTGGTTATAACAGACATTTTTATCAAGGTTCTAAATGGGTGAGGCGTGGCGTGGCGGCGAGGTCAAGCCTCAAGCCTTAGGAGCCTTGGCGGAGCCACGGCGTTTTTCAAGGCATGGCTTAAGGCGAAAAATGTGTGTATATATTATATAATATATATAGAGGTAGACAGTAGACTATGCTCCACTTAGATGGATTAGTTTCCAAATCCTACCAAATCCATAGCCTTCCATCTACATTGAGATGTGTGCTTACAATTAACTAAAGTGTTACTTTACTAAAAAGCAATTGTTTACATAACTAAAAAGCATGTGATCTCAATACATCATCAATATCAAAGCAATTGATTAACACAGTTGTTAAAGCTATTTGGATAATTGGATCTGAACGAAATTTGCTGATACGTGAAGGAACATTGATCTTTGGCATTTCCTAGTTCAACATCTTGAATAAACTTTGTTCACAAGTGCTGTGTAAAGCCAGAAAAGGAATAATATTGATACATCATATGTACACATTTCAGCCAAGCAAGTAAACAAACACCATACTATGCATAATGCATATAATCATTAAATGAAGCTGATTTGTGGTGTATAATGCAGTTTGAGCTCACCTTCCCAAAGGGTCAAATATAAACATGAACAGCTCAAAAAGGTGACATTTTTAAGCAATACCACCTTTCCAAGTTGAAAATTTTCAGGTTTTTCTCTGAGATTGCCGATTGATGACGAAGAAGACGCAAAATCTCCGGCCAGAATCGCTAGACGCGATGGATCGAGTTGATGTCGTCGAGGTCAGTACGGGCGGTGCTGACATGGTCGCAGTCGGAGACCCGTCGGCTGTCAGCCTGATGGTGGAGACGAGGGTGGCCAGCGATGCGGATGCTACTCAGAGGGAGGTCCGGAGGAATCGATCGTCAAAGGTGAATCAAATCGATATAATGCCCTAATAATGCGGGCGGCTACGGTCAGCCTGAAAAGCCTCAAATAATAGAGAACGGGTCGGGTTCTCTTAGCCATATAATGCGGACTCGGTACCATTTTTTTTATTTTTTCGTTTTTTTGTGGTGTGCCTTATGTTTTTGTGGCGTGCCTTGTGTTGCCATGGCACACCATGGCGGCGTGCTACCCCAAACAGCCTACATGGGCATTAACGGTGCGTGGGGGTCGAGCCTTGCCTCCATGGCATGCCAAGGCGTCACCGTGGCGAGTTTTTTAGAACCTTGATTTTTATAGATGAAGATGTCTTCTCGGTTTCGAATTTTGTCTTCTATTATATTTCAGTTGAAGATGGCGATTTCTCAGTTTCAACGGACATTTTTTGGCATAATTTTTCCTTCTCTGATAGCATTTAATAAAATGATTCATATCTTCTAGAAAATGTGAAAAATAGCTTGGAGTTCAGAAAAATCCGCAAAAATGTCCGTTGAAACCGGGAGAACGCCATCTTTAACTGAAATATAAGAGAATACAAAATAATGCCAAAACTCCATATCATTTAATACAAAGGATGCCATAATCAACTAGAAAAAAAGAGAAAGCAAAATTAGGCAAAAAAATCATATTATTGATAAAAAGTTTCATATCTTCAATAAAATGTAGAAAATAGTTCTAAGTTTAGAAAACTCCGCAAAAATGGCCGTTGGAACCGAGAGATCGACATCCTCAACTGAAAAATCAGAGAAGACAAAATTAGGCTCTAAAAATCATATCATTTAATATAAAGATTCACATCTTATAGTTAATTTAAGAAATAGCCCTGAGCTTAGAAAAATCCGCAAAAATGTCCGTTGGAACCAGGGAATCGCCATCTTCAATAAAAAAAATAAGAAAAGACAAAGTTAGGCCTAAAAATCATATCATTTAATAAAAATAACTATAACTTCCCGAAAAAGTAGAAAAATAGCACCGATCTCAGAAAAGCCGCAAATCTGTTGGAACCGAAAAATCGCAATCTTCAACTGAAAAATAAGGGACGATAAAATTAGGCTATAAAAAATCATATCATTTATTATAAAATCCATATCTTTCAAAAAAATTTAGAAAATAGCCTGGAGCTCAGAAAAATCCGCAAAAATATCCGTTGGAACCGAGAGATCGCCATCTTTAACTAGAATATAAGAGTAGACAAAATTAGGCCAAAAATCGTATCATTTAATAAAAAGATTGACATCTTCAACTGGAAATAAGAAAAGACAAATTTAGGCTATAAAAATCATATCAATTAATAAAAAGATTCATATATTTCATAAAATGTAGAAAATAGCACGAAGCTAAGAAAATGATAAATAAAAATCTTATCAGTTGAAGATGGCGATATCTTGGTTACCACGGACATTTTTAAAGTTGAACATGGCGATTTCCTGGATCCGAATTTTGTCTTCTCTTATTTCAGTTGAATCGCCATCTTCAACTGAAAAATAAAAGAAGACAAAATTAGGCTATAAAAGTCATAAAATTTAATATAAAGATTCATATATTACAGAAAATGTATAAAAAATTGCGGAGCTCAGAAAAATCCCGCAAAAATGTCTGTTGAAACCGGGAGATCGCTATCTTCAACGAAAACAATAAGAGAAGACAAAATTAGGCCAAAAATCATATCATTTAATAAAAAGATCCATTCTTCGAGAAAATGTATGCTCAAAAAAATCCGCAAAAATGTCCGTTAGAATCGAAAGATCGTCATCTTCAACTGAAAAATAAGAGAAGACAAAATTAGACTACAAAAAGCATATCATTTGATAAAAATATCCAAATATTCAGTAAAATGAAGAAAATAGCATTGAGCTCAAAAAAATCAGCAAACAATGTCCATTGTTACCAGGAGAACTCCATCTTCAACTGAAAAATAAGAGAAGACAAAATTTGGTTATAAAAATCCTATCATTTAATATAAGGATACATAACTTACAGAAAATATAGAAAATAGCCCCTAGATCAAAAAAATCCGCAAGAATGTCCTTTGGAACTGGGAGATCGCCATCTTCATCTAAAAAATAAGAGACGACAAAATTAGGCCAAAAATCATATCATTTAATAAAAATAAACATATCTTCCAAAAAATGTAGAAAATAGCCCCAAGATGAAATCTGCAAAAATATTCTTTGAAGCCTGGAGATCACCATCTTCAACTGAAAAATAAGGAAAGACAAACTTAGGCTATAAAAACATATGATTTAATAAAAATATTCTTATCATACAAAAACGTAGAAAACACCCTGGAGCTTATAAAAATCCGTAAAAATATCTGTTAGAACCAGGAGATCGCCATTTTTAATGAAAAAGTATATAAAGACAAGATTAGGCCAAAAAATCATATCATCTTAACGAAAAATGTAGAAAAATCGCCCCGAGTTCAGAAAAATCTGCAAAAATGTCCGTTAAAACCGGCATATCACCATACTTAATCGAATAACAAGAGAAGACAAAATTACGCAACAGAATTATACTATTTAATAAAAAGATCGATATCTTCAGTAAAATGTAGAAAATAGATCCAAGTTTATACGCAAAAATGTCCGTTGGAACTGGTAGATCGCCATCTTTAACAGAAAAATAAGAGAAGACAGAATTCGGCAAAAAAATCATATCATTCAATAAAATGATCCATATTTTTTAGAAATGCAGAACATAGCCTAGATCTCAGAAAAATACGCAAAAATGTCTGTTGGAACTGAGAGATCACCATATTCAATTGAAAAATAAGAGAAGATAAAATTAGGCTATAAAAATCATATCATTTAATATAAATATATATATCTTATAGAAATTGAAGAAAATATCTCGTAGCTAATAAACATCTAAAATGTCGGTTGAAACCGAGAGTTTGCCATCTTCAACGGAAAAAATAAGAGAAGACAAAATTAGGCCATAAAAATCATATCATTTAATATAAAGAGTCGTATCTTACAGAAATTGTAGATATGAACCCGGAGTTCAGAAAAATATGTAAAAATTTCCGTTGGAACCAGGAGATTGACATTTTCAACTAAAAAAATCAGAGAAGACAAAATTAGGTGATAAAAAATATATCATTGAATTAAAAATTCATATCTTCAATAAAATGTAGAAAATAGTCCCGAGATCAGAAAAATCCGCAAAAATATCCGTTAGAACCAGGAGATCGCCATCTTTAACGGAAAAAAAGAAAAGAAAAAAGGCCAAAATCATATAATTTAATAAAATGATTCATATCTTTTAGAAAATGTTGAAAGTAGCCCAAATCTCAGAAAAATCCTTAAAAATTTCTGTTGGAACCGGAAGATCGCCATCTTTATTTGAAAAATATGAGAAGACAAAATTAGGCTATAAAAATTATATCATTTAATATAAAGATCCATGTCTTACAGAAAATGTAGAAAATTGCCTGCAACTAAGAAAAGTTTGCAAAAGGTTCGTTAGAATCGGGAGATCGCCCCTATTCAACAAAAAAATAAGAGAAGACAAAATTAGGCCTCAAAATAATATTATTTAATAAAAAGATCCATGTCTTCTAGAAAATATAGAAAATAGGGTCGAGGTCAGAAAAATCTACAATAGTGTCCGTTGGAAACAAGAGATCGCCATCTTCAACTAAAAATAAGAGAAAACAAACTTAGGCTATAAGAATCTCATCATTTAATAAAGCCCCCAGCTCAGAAATCTATAGAAATGTCTGTTTAAATTGGGAGATTGCCATCTTCAATTGAAAAATAAGACAAGACAAACTTAGGCTATAAAAATCATATCATTTAATAAAAAGAGCCATATGTTCCATAAAATGTAAAAAAATAGCTCGAAACTCAGAAAAATCTGCAAAATGTCCGTTGGAACCGGGAGATCGCAATCTTCAACTAAAAATAAGAGAAGACAAAATTAGTCCAAAAAAATCTTATCCTTTAATAAAAAAGATTCATATGTTTCGTAAAATATAGAAAATAGCCTGGAGCTCTGAAAAATCCGTAAAAATGTCATTTGGAATCGGGAGATCGCCATCTTCAACTGAAAAAAAGAGAAGACAAAATTAGGCCAAAAAAATCATTTCATTTAATAATAAAATACATATCTTATAGAAAATGTAGAAAATAGTCCAAGCAAAGAATAGTCCGCAAAAATTTCCGTTGGAACTGGTAGATCGCCATCATCACCTGAAAAAAAAGAGAAAAAAGTTGTAAGCTATAAAAATCATCTCAGTTAATAAAAAGACTACAACAAAAAATGGTCGTTGACAGCTTCTAAGAAAGGTTGTAATATGGGTCAAACAACTTTTTAACAAACATTGTTGTTGCGGGTCAATCAGCTTAACAATGAGATTTAGGGTATGGTGATTACATGTTAATTGGGTCTTAGTAGAGGGTAAACACCGGATTCAAGATCGCTTGAAGGTCATCGACCGCTTGGAAGAGTGGCCGATCTTCCTGCACAACGAGCAGCTCGTCAAAAAGGCTGGGTTGGCTGTCAACCTGTGGCCTCTCCGATGGTAAAGTCAGTTTGCGACTTGTTAGAAAGAGGCGGGACATGTTGGCGTTTCTTAGTGTAGAGCGACCTAACGTGACGAGCTTGCATGGAAGGCATATATATATGGACGATATCCAGCCTTGTGTGTAAATGAGAGTTTTTTTATTTCTACCAACTGGCCCCCTCGTTGATGGCTGGAGTGGGGTATTTGTAGTGGTGATAGTCGGTTGATCGTCGTTCAATTAGCTATGGCTTCTGCTTAGCTGGGGTCCAGTTGGCACTTTGATGGAGTATTAATGGGGATGCGATAGGTCTGCGATAGTGTCAGAGATATTTTAGCACCGCCTTAATCAGGCATTAATGGGGACGCAATGGGCGGCCATTAGTTACCGTCTTTAACCTTGGGCATTAATTGGGGGCATAGGTGGCCCCACATCACTTGGCTAGATATATTTATGGGATGCATGGTCGCCGAGGGTTGCCCTTGGAGAGAGTCGAGCTTGGAGCCCAAGCTTGGTGTCCCCAGCTTCCTCCGGTCGACCCTCCTGCCTAGGTCGTCAGGGCGAGCTTCATTGTGCCGGTTGATCTCTACGCTTGGCTGGTGAGCTTCCTGCTTGACTAGTTAGGCAAGCCTCTCTCTCTCTCTCTCTCTCTCTCTCTCTCTCGCGATTTATAGGGCGATCTTCCCGATCGATCGGGCGAGCGACGATCTTCTCATTTGTGCTCGCTCTTATTCTGGCTAGCCGGTAAGCTATTCGCTTGGGCTTCAACTATTTGGGCCTTCATTTTCTGGGCCAACCATCAGGTCGTAGCAATTGCCCCATCATTTGAGTTCGAACTGGGAAGCCCGGCTCAGCTCAGATGACGTGTCACACCCTTATTGGCTGAGGGCCGGTGGGTGGGTTTAATTTGAATCGATTGCCAAATCTTTTTAGGTCATCATGACGATTCAGGATGGGGAGAATCAAGGCGTCGGTTCGCTCTGAGCATGATGTGTGGTCGATCTGACCGAAGGAAGAAGTCGAGGCGACAGACTCGCCCAGATCACACCAAGTGGCCAGCCTCTAACAGCTGAGATTAGCTCCTTCACTGTATAAAAAGAGATGGGATGCTAACGAGAGGGACTTTTCTACATCCTTTTCGAATATTCGTTTCCCCTGTCAGTGTCGAGAGATTCTGTCGCTGTCGTCGTCGCCATCGCCACGCCGTTGTCGTTGAAGTTTCGTCTATCTATTCTTCTTCTAGGTATCCCCTCAACCTTTTCCATGGCATCCCCTTCTTCTACTTCCGATTCTATTATTGAGCAGATTTTTGGTGAGTTAAAGAGTAGTCGCACCATGGAACCGGAGGAGCCGGAGGAGTCTTGGCCGGAGGAGCTCCCTCGCTCCTAGGGTGACCTGTCATCGAGCCTGCCATCACCTCATCGTCGTCAGCCTATAGGGACCCTAAGAAAGGGAAATGGCCTAAGTCGTCCCCTAGGACCCCGGTGGCCGATGAAGATTCTGCAGAGGTCCCGGTGGAGATCTTAGCCATAGCGGCCCACACATCGACCTTCTTCGTCCCTCTCATTTGCTCCAAGTACATCAAGCCGCCCTATTTCGTTTGCCTCCCAAAGTTCTCTGAGCGGGTATGCTCCCCAAGGGATCATGAGGTTGGGGGTCTATGCCAAGACCTTTGCCCTTGGGCTCCGGTTCCCTCTTCAACCCTTTCTTCTCCTCGTCCTACACTTCCACGAACTCCCCCTCTTTTAACTGATACCAAACTCCATCATCTCCCTGGTTAGCTTCCTCGTCTTTTGCTTGGGTAGTGACATAAGCCCGACCTTGTCGTTGTTTCAGTATTTCTTCGAAACCAAGTGCAAGGGGGGTGTACTACTATGTTTGTGCAAGGAGGGGCCGACCTCTTGTTCTCAATCTACCAGGCAAGATAAAAGATTGGAAAGAGACGTTTGTCTTTGTCTTGATGCCCAAGGCCCTAGCTTTGAGCTCGAACTGGGGGACACTCAATCCCTCGGTGAACAAAGAAGTGGTCCTCGGGGCGTCCGACCAAGAAAACACCAGGATCTTGGAGGACAACCCCAAGAAAAGCAGGGACTTTCAGGGCCTGGTTACGGACGAGCAAATAGTCAAGCATGTCTGGCTTGAAGGTAATACGAGTTTCATGATCCACCCCTGATTTGCTCACCCTGATCTGTTGTTTTTTGTAGGTGCGACCATGAGTCTCTCAAGGGAGGAGATGAAGAGGAAGGCCAAGGAGCAGGCTACCAATGGCTTGGCCAAGGTCGGCCATAAGCGAGGCAAGGAGGGGGCGAGCACCACTCGGGCCGAGAAGGAGGCTGCACCTTTTGATCTTCTTTCCCGGACGAGCATGGTGGCATTGGAACCTTCCCCCAGGAGAAGCTGGTTGTCGCAACCGCTATGGCATCCCAGGGCCCGCAGCTTGGTCGCTCCCTTAGTCGTGCCTCTGGGTTCTTTGGCCGGGTTGGCCTAGACCGACTGGGAGGCAACAATTAATTGCTAGCCATATGGATGCCTGTCGTCGGGGCTAGGAAAGCCAACCCATCCAAGCTGCGAGGCAGCGCTTGCTGTTTTCAAGTCGAAGAAGTCCGAGCTCCTTGCTCTTCCGATGGGGGCAGATTGCTGCTCCACTCTTCTCGGTGTGCACCAGTGAATCGGTGTTTGATGAGGCCAAGGTTGTGTCCAGCCTGGCCGAGAACAACGTGCTGCCCAGGGATCGAGAGTTATTGGTGAATGTTGATGCAGAGAGGACATGCGATACGGCCATTTGGCTCAACATATAAGTCCGTCGCTATTCTAACTTAAGATACCGCTTTTCTCAGAAGATTCACGCTCACGTCTCTTACTCCTTTTGTGTAGATGGCCACGGTGTTGGTGTCCCTCCAATGTCACTACATGGTGGCGAGCAGGGCCAAGGGCGCCCATACGAGGAAGGTGGCTATTCGGTCCGCTCCTTTTGCTCTCGCAATCGGGACGGTGGTCGAATATCGTCTTACCGCAAGCGCATGATATATAAATATATCAAAGAGCGGGTATTGAATCCACAGGGAGGCGGTTTTGACTCTGCTTATCTATTCCTAGGCTGGGTTAGGCTTCGATGTCTTATTGGGTGGAGATGGATTATGAAGGAATGTCGTAATGGCATCGTAATGGCGATGGAAGTGTAATGCGAGGGTGTCACGATCGGCAAGGCACGACCAAGGTCTCCACACAAAAAAGAAAACAAAAAGAACAAAAAGAAACAAATAAGGGAAATATCACTAGGATGTCGGGAATCCCCGCTAAGGCTTTCGGGTTTGGATAACAGGTTAAGGATCCCTTCGTCGAACGATGAATGCAGGTAGGAGTGTTGCATCCGGATATGGGAACAAGCACTTGAATTTCGTCGTCACGCTCGTCTAACGCCTTCTCGTGTGCAGTCGTACTTTCACAGTCGACCTTGCATGGGGACGCGTGCATTACGCTTGACACTTGGTTCTCGTACCACAGATCTGTATCCACTCTCGTGATCTACGGACTAGGATACCACTCTACGGTTGGTTCAGGCAATCGGGCTACTCTCGTAGTCACCGACTAGCGGATCGAGGACTAATGATCGCCCCTAACTCTCGAGTCACTCTAATGATTTTGAGCCCTAGAAACAGCCACTAAGCACAAATCAGATTCGTGGGGATCGTCCCTAGAACGTGGAGCTACTTTCGCAATCCTCCAATTCTAGGGCTAATCCCCCAAAACCCCTTATCCAAACTACCGTAGAGCAACCCTAGATTCATACAACTAAGGTTAACCCATCACACTGACCCTAGAATCCTAAGGTTCATCCCTAATCCTAGCAATAGATCTACTCAATCATTGCATAAGAGATAGAAACAACGGGAATAAACATCACAAACAGATAATATGAAAGCAATAAAAGATTCAACAATAAAAACACATGAGAAAGACAATAAACAAGATTTAACAAAGGAAAAATACGTATCTAATAGAGATCCGCTACAGAAACGTCCAAGAGGGGGCCAAGGGCATAGCCTAACCTCTGAAAATCATCCCCAAAGACAGAAAATAGGAAAAAGTGGCTAAAACGGCTCCCTCCAAATGGTGGCTTAATTCCCAATTTATAGCCGGCCCCAATAACCCTAAAAATTGACCTAAAAGCAGTTTTTCGACATAGCGCTCGGTCGAGCATGCCCTAACGCTCGATCGAGCGCTCCCTTTGGCGCTTGGTGTCGATGCTTGGAGAATGGGCCGCTCGGTCGAGTAGGGTAGCCGCTCGATCGAGCGCTCCCTTCGAGGAATCCATGTCGCTCAGGCAAACATGCCCAAGCGACGTCTCGCTCGACCGAGCGACATAACTCGCTCGGCTGAGCGAATTAGATGCGAACTTTCCCGAGATCTGCAAGGCAAAAAAATAGGAGCTCACTGACGACTGGCTCGGGCGAGTGTTGGGGGTCGCTCGGCCAAGTGACCCCTTTTGCACCTTGAATCCTCGGTCTTTGTATCATAGCTCGGTCGAGCGCACGGGCGACCTGGAACTCATGGCCAAGGCTCTCTCTTCTCTTCTCCTCTCCTCTCCTCTTCTTTGCTTCTTCTTCTTGCTCCTCTCCAGTGGCTTTGAGTCGTCAAATGCGGCGCCGTCGATGCTCCGGCATCGATGTTCATGTCCT
>CM061132.1:70765081-70790082 GCA_030789695.1 Scilla litardierei
ATCCTCAACAAAATTTGATCGTCGGGTCCCACTCCACTACTTCCACCGTTTCCAAAGCACCGGTTCCCTTTCACCATACAGGCTTCTCATCTCTCTTTATTTATTTTCCATTTTCTAAAGTTGCACCCTTTTTTAATCTGAGGCCTTCCATTCATTTATTTGTTTTCCCGAGAAGCACTCAATTCTTCTTTCTACATTTCTTTGATAAAACAACCATCTGGCTCACCCCATTATCATGATACTTCAGATTATTTTTCGAGGCAATCAAATAAATTTTGATTTATTTTTTTGAGCCGTGAAAGCAACAGGCAAACGTGAGTCCGCCTGCACGTCGCGCAACATCCACGTCAATCCAAACGACGCAAGCTTCCATGCGTCCTCTTTGTGCCAGAGAATTGATTGATCAAAATGGCTCACTAATTTCATGTGGAGGTGGAGCTGTACAGCGAACTGCTTCAGTACACGTCAATTCCAACGGGCTATATATTACAACTACGATAATCTCGATTCGTGTGCGAATCCCAACAATTTTTCCTCTCCGATTCACGCACCTATCCGTTTCTTCAGTTTTATTTCTGCAATTTATTTACAGTTTATCCCTGTTATTTATAGTTTAGCATATTTGTTCCCACAACTTGAACCTAACTTAAAATTTGATTCACACATTAATTAAAAAGGAGTAGTGATCTTTGTTACATCATGTTATATCCATGCATAGATATCATTTTACCCTAATTAAACTTTGTCATCCTCATTAAAGTAAAATTTGATTTTTAGGATAGGTTATTAGATATTGATATTAGTTGATTTGCTCACCACATATTTTTAGCACCCTCTGAACCACTTATCTTATCAATCAGTAACGAGCAAATGGCAAGCAAATTAATTGCTTCTGAACTGGCCAAGATAGAACACCTAAACAGTTCCAACTATGAAATGTGGCACCGAAAAATTAGAGACTTATCCATGACAATTTAGATAGTGTCATTGAGTCCATTGCTCCTATTCTCCTTGAAAATCCTACAGATGCTCAGAAGAGAGAGTTAGATCAGTGGAAAATTAATGACAAGAAGGCTAAGAGTTCATGCTTATATTCATGGACGATAGACTAATAAAAGTGTTCAAAAAATGTAGTACTGCCAAGGACATGTGGCAGTCTATTAAGGAGAAGTAAGATATCACATCTGACGTGGACATACAACTCCTGCTGCATATGTATAATTCATGCTGTATGCAGGAAGGTGACAATGTCACCGAACAGGTGAATAAAATGATTGTCATGGCTAAAGACCTAGCTACAACAAGAACTGAAATTCCTGAGAAGCTTCAAGTGGCAACTATTCTGAATGGTCTGCCACCGTCACTTGATATGGCTTCCACTACGCTTAGACTAAATTGAACTGTTAAGCGTGTAATTGACTTGCTAGCTCAGCTAGCAATGGAACAAGACCTTCTGGCTTGGAGGAAGGGGTCGGACGTCAACCTTGTGCATGAGGAAGGGCTCGGACGTCAACCTTGTACATGAGGAAGAGTCAAATGATGCTTTATACCGAAAGGCACAAGGGAACCAGCGTCTTGGACATGTGAAGCCCTCCTTCAAGGGATCCAGCCAGCAATCAGCTCGCGGAAAGAAAGGACCTCCTGGATCTTGCTACATCTGCAGGAAGCATGGTCATTTTAAGGCCAACTGTCCTCAGGCAAGGAACAAGGGCAACTCTAAATGCCCAGAACAAGGAGGATCTAGAAAGCGGGATTTCATTGGCGTCACTGAATGTAACGCTGCAACAACAGACGATGAAGGCTGGTGGATCGACTCGGGCGTAACCCGACACATAGCAAAGACGAAGGAAGGAATAGTTGATTTCCAGGAACTGAAGAAGGGAGACCAAAGGATATACATGGGGAACAATACCTATCTGGATGTAGAAGGTATTGGTTCATACAGATTGGATCTTGGGGACAGCATCATGATCCTCAAAGATGTGTTTTATGCACATGGCATAAGACGTAATCTGGTCTCTGTTCCAGCTTTGCTGAAGAAGGGTCTTGAAGTGAGATTTTACCACAATAGGGTCTCTATTGGGAAAGACAAGAAAGTGTTTGATATGGGCAAGTTTGTGCCCAGTCATGATTTATTCTATCTTTCCGTTGTAAAATCTGATATTGATAATAAAGATTGTGATTTGAATTATTCCTCGTGTCTTTTGTCTGATTATGATCTTTGGCATATAAGATTAGGTCATCCTGGTAACCATAAGATGGACCAGTTAATCAAAATGGATTTATTACCGGAACTGACAGGTGTAAGGACATTACCCTGTGAACATTGTTTAACTGGAAAGATGACTATGAAATCATTCTCGGAAGGTCAAAGGACTAATAAATTGTTGGAATTAGTTCATTCTGACATGTGTGGGCCCTTGAGCATAAAGACACATGGGAATAAGGAATATTGCATTACATTTATAGATGATTATTCCAAGTATACTTTCATGTATCTTTTAAGCAGAAAATCGGAAGCTTTTGAAAGCTTTGAAAGATACAAGGCAGAAGTAGAAAGAAAACTTGGAAGGAATATAAAGGAGTTAAGTTCAATACGGTATAAAGAAGCATACTACTATGCCTTATTCGCCACAACAGAATGGTTGGGCTGAAAGGAAGAATAGAACATTAATGAATGCAGTGAGACGTATGCTATCGTATTCTGGTCTCTCCAAGGATTTTTGGGGAGAAGCCATATTAACTACTAATTATGTTCTGAACAAAATTCCCACAAAATCAGTCGAGACAACACCGTATGCGATATGGAATGGACGCAAACCCAATTTAAGTCATTTGAGAAAATGGGGTTGCGTGGCACATGTTCTCATTCCATATCAAGTTAGAGATAAGCTGGATCTCAAAACCGTAAGATGTGTATTCATAGTATATTTTGAAAAATCTAAATGATACAGGTTCTTCCATGAAAATAAAGTAGTCATTGAAAGTAGAGATTCTACTTTTCTAGAGAATCTAGAAGAAAAGGAACAAGTCCAAGAAAATGTGCCACCCTTGCTGGACTTAGATGATGTTTCAAATGATGACTTGGATATAATGGATGATGTAATCATCCAATTATGGAAGATGAACCTGTAAATGAGAATATACCTATGGCAAATCAACCAGCTAAACAAGTCCAGCCTGCAACCCTTAGTGCCAACAAAAGACCCAGAACAACACCCACATGGATGGATGATTATTATCTTTATTCATATGAACCATCTTGTTTCTTTATGGATATTGATATAGATGTGCAAGCCACTCCCTTGAATTATATAGATGCAATGAAATCATCTGAGTCAGATCAATGGCTTGAGGCCATGAAAATGGAGCTTGACTCAATTGAGAGACAATGTATGTGAGCTAAGTGACTTGCCAGAAGAGAGGAAGTCCATAGGATGCAAGTGGGTGTTAAAGAAGAAATATCGGGTTGATGGGTATATTGATACATTCAAGGCCCGGTTAGTTGCAAAGGGATTTACTCAGAAAGCAGGGATTGATTATCAGGAGACTTATTCTCTGGTGGATAAGTTTGCATCCATAAGGATAATCTTAGCGATTGTTGTGCATCTTGACTTGGAACTCTACCAAATGGATGTCAAGACTGCATTCCTCAACGAAGAGTTGAAGGAAGTTATATATATGGATCAACCTACGGGATTTCAGGTTGAGGGACAAGAAGACAAATATAAATTAAATAAATCTTTGTATGGTTTAAAACAATCATCCAGACAGTGGTATCTCAAATTTCACAACACTATTATCTCAGTGGTATCTCAAATTTCACAACACTATTATCCAACTTGGTTTCGTTGCAAACAAATTGGATAACTGTGTGTATGTCTTGAAAAGTGGGAGCAGTTTTACGAAATTATCCTTGTATGTGGATGATATTTTGCTCGCCGGAAATGACATTGAAGTGTTGAATAGAATTAAATCAGCAATTTGTAGTGAATTTGAGATGAGGTACACAGGTGACGCATCCTATGTTCTTGGAATACAGATCCTTAGAGATCGGAAGTCTAGAATGTTAAGTTTAAACCAAGAAAAGTGTTTGCATACAATATTGAAAAGATTTGGAATGTACAATTCCAATCCGGCCCCTACACTATTGGTTATGGGGAAGTCCTTAAGTAAAGAACAGTGTCCTGGAGAGGGACAAATTCGGCTGAATGTTCCATATGCTCAAGCCATTGGAAGGTTGATGTATGCAATGATGTGTACTAGACCCGACTTGGCATACCCAGTTAGTCTGGTTAGTATATATCAAAGTAATCCTGGTCTAGCTCATTAGGAAGCTGTTAAGAGGATTATGAAATATATAAAGGGTACGGTGCACCATATGTTAGTTTATCAATCAGATTCGCTTGATGTTCTTGGTTACTTCGATGCAGATTTCGGAGGGGACAAAGATGACAAGAAGTCAACTATAGGACATGTGTTCACCTTTGGTGGTGCAGCTATTTCTTGGGGTGGCAAGAAACAGGGTTGTGTAGCGAGATACACACAAGAAGCTGAGTATATAGCCTGTAGTATGGCGGCTACTCATGCAGTCTGGATTAGACGGTTCCTATTGGGCTTGGATCTCAATTTGGTGGATGGACCAATTGAGATGTACTGTGATAATCAAGCAGCCATCAGCTTGATCCACAGTGGTGCAAACAGTTCCAAAGGAAGGCATATTGAAATACAATATCATTACATATATGATATGTTGGAAAGGAAAGAAGTCAATGTGACTTATATTCCAACAAGTGATATGATTGTTGATCCCTTGACGAAGGGTATTCCAGCAGGTACATTTATCAAACATGTTGGTTTGATGGGGACTTAGAAATATCTAAGTCAAGGAAACATTCATAAATAATGATTGTACTCGATAAATAAAATGTGCATATCTCACGGACATTGGGAGTATGTGAAGTTACATCATGTGTTATATCTCACGGATAGTGAGAGTATGACCGAGATGCACTTGGCCATTTCAGGCCAAGTGGGAGATGTAAGTTGGTTATGGCCTGATATGGCCAAATCAACTGGTAACCGATCGGATACTCAGTTGAGGATTTTCCTCAACCGAGAGACCAAGTCTCACATGGCCGTTAAGGAAATCGTGGGTCGGTTGTGGAAAATCCGGGGGCGGTTGCAGGATGGAAGATATGGTGGTGGCCTTATAAATAGAGAAGAGAGGTTTCTCTTCTTTAGCATCAAAACTCTCAGCCATATCTGGAATCCCTAAGATACATTTCTTTCTCTCGCTTGTTCTCTCAATCTCACCCTAGCTCCGATCTCCTCTCCCACAAGCTATAGCTCAAGATCTCCTATCCAACAAGCCCTAGCTCAAGATCTCCTCTCCCCCAAGCCCATATGGAGCCCTCTTCGTGTGCTCTACTCAAGCAATCATCAACACTCACACTCTCCTCAGCCAATCGTCAATAGCTTGAGCGATTCGAAATGCAGTGGCCTCTCTTACGCTAAGCACCATCGCCGAAACCAAGAAATTTTCTTTCCTCTTTGTGCAATCGAATGAGGGTTTTGCTTCTTCGTTGCCATTGACGTCGCTCAAGCATCATCCGCAGACAAAAACTTGGGTTAGGGTTTCATCGATCTCTTTTGAGTTCTAACTCTCGCATCTCGGTTGCTTTGAAGCCGTGGGGGCCATGGCATGCTTTTGCTCACTGTGAAGTAGATTAGAGAGGCCTAATGACAAGTCCAACTTTGTTGTTGATGTATTTGACTCCTCGCTCTTCAACAAAAAAAGGTCTATCCTTTTTTCTCTTCAAAAGGGGTTCTTCCTAAGTTGCTTGAGTGTAGTGAATTTTCTTTCATTATCATCAAATTCAGATGAAGCATGCCCTAAATGACGAATTTGCTTGATGATCGCGCGCGCGCGCGTGTGTGTGGAAAAACACGGAAAGATGTTGTTTTTTCAAATATTCCTTAGCACAAGGCAGTGATAAATAAGGTGAAGAGCTGAAAAAGTTTTGATTTTTCAATTGCACAACTATGAATTGTTGGTTTGATATGAATCAGATTGGAGATTTTATTTTTTTTAATTCTTTGCTTTGTTCATCTACTCATCATCAAGGTTTAAAATGTTGGCATTTTTAATTTCATGCTTATATGAAAAACAGAGCGTGTCATCAACGATCATTGGCTTTGTATATTTGTAACTGTAAAGACCCATGCGAGGCTTAACTTCTGTTATAAATTCCATTTGGTGATATATACTAGGATTTAGGAATTTAGGACTTTACTTCCTAAGCAAACTGAATCCTTACAAAGTAGGACATCAATTGTGGTGGATGATGCCATGAGGGTACGATTATGTGCTTCTATTTGGATTTTAGAAAGTTCGTAATTAACATGTAATTGAATCAGATTCGTGATTCATATTGTGTTGGCTTGTTTTCTTTTCAATCATGAAGAATTTTAATGCTCTGCTTTCGTTTATTTAATTACTTCTTTCTTTCTCAAGTTATTTTTTGACAAAAAAGGTAGTGCCGGAAGTCCTACACATGCACTATATCAACATATATGACAAGAAATTATGTTACGCAACACATTTTACGAGATAAATGGGTTTCTCTAGTTGATCATTTTTTAGTTAAATGGGGTTCTCTAGTTGATTTCTCTGTTTCTGATTGTTTTTATTGGAATTTTGTTTGAATTTTGCTTGAATTTTACAGGAAGAGACGGCAAAAGTTATTCAAACCATGATGTTTGTTACTGGAATCAATACGCTGCCTTAGACCCATTTCAACTGTCGGCTTCTGATCGTGATTGGAGGGTCGTTTACCTTCATCTTTCGACCCTATCGATTATTCTTAGTCACAGATTCGTATACATTATTGACCCATATGAGGTTTATTTTAAATCTCTCAGTGTGTTTATACTGTTTTTAATCTCTAGAATCATTTTCAATTTATTAGTTGGGTTGATGTATTAGAGATTTGAGTACACCATGAGGACAATCTAGGGCGCTCTTATCGCGGATCGAGCTTGCAGATTTTTGTGGGGTTTTCGGGCTTGTGGAGGATTGTGGTCAGGTATTTGTTGTTTTGATTTATGAATTGCTTGGTTATCTTGGGAAGTTCTTGCATTTGCATTCTCAATTTCATCAAGTTGTTGATCCCAAAAGTATTATGAAGTCTATCTGAATGTTTTAAAGAAAAATTGGTGGTAAAATGTGTATGTTTTCCTTTCCTCAAAATATATAGGTGTCGCGTAACCAAATTTGGGGTGTGATTTATAGTTCTGCACTATCTTCACTCAATTTTCGATTTATTTGTTGGGTTGATGTATTAGAGATTTGAGTACACCATGAGGACAATACATGGCACCCTTATCACGGGATCGAGCTTGCAGATTCTTGTGGGGTTTTCGAGCTTGTGCAGGATTATGGTCAGGTATTTGTTTTTTTGCTTTGTGAATTGCTTGGTTATTTTGGGAAGTTCTTGCATTTGCATTCTCAGTTTCATCAAGTTGTTGATCCCAAAAATATTAGGAAGCCTATCTGAATGTTTTTAAGCAAAATTGGTGGTAAAATATGTGTGTGTGTGTGTGTGTGTGTTCCTTTCCTCAAAAGATATAGGTGTCGCGTAACCAAATTTTCGGTGTGATTTATACTTCTGCACAACCTTCACTTAATTTTTCCCAGGCTGATAACTTTTCATGCTTTAATAAGTGATCTTCCATTGCTCTAGAATGCCATATATTGATCTTTCATGCATAACTAAGTTGTCATATGCAGTGAAAGTTTTGGGACATCACTATTTTCTAGCTAATGCCCAGTTGTAGAACATGCTTGCACATTCTGTGTAGCACATGCCTGTTATTGGGCAGACTATGAATGTATTGAATCACTTGCGATATAATTAGGAATCTATTTTAAATAGATGCTTTAATGTTTCTAGGATATTGTATGCCATGGCTCATTTATTCTTTGGTTTTTACATGAAGTACATATAATTGATTTTCATCCAAAGTTGCTTCAATCAGGACCAATGTTTACACGCTAAAATGATTGCTTAAATCCCGATTTATACGCTTTTAGCTATTAACTAGAACTATTTGACTTTAAGAGTGTTTGGTTGCATTTCAGGTAATATCGAGCAATTTGGAGCATATTGAAGAGTAGGACATGAACATCGATGCCGGAGCATCAACGGCGCCGCATTTGACGACTCAAAGCCACTGGAGAGGAGCAAGAAGAAGAAGCAAAGAAGAGGAGAGGAGAGGAGAGGAGAAGAGAAGAGAGAGCCTTGGCCATGAGTTCCAGGTCGCATGTGCGCTCGACCGAGCTATGATACAAAGAACGAGGATTCAAGGTTCGAAAGGGGTCACTTGGCCGAGCGACCCCCAACACTCGCCCGAGCCAGTCGTCAGTGAGCTCCTATTTTTTTGCCTTGCAGCTCTCGGGAAAGTTCGTGTCTAATTCGCTCGGCCGAGCAAGTTGTGTCGCCCGACCGAACGAGACGTCGCTTGGGCATGTTTGCCTGAGCGACATGGATTCCTCGAAGGGAGCGCTCGATCGGGCGGCTACCCTACTCGACTGAGCGGCCCATTCTCCAAGCATCGACACCAAGCGCCAAAGGGAGCGCTCGGTCGAGCGTTGGGGCATGCTCGACCGAGCGCTATGTCGGAAAACTGCTTTTAGGTCAATTTTTAGGGTTATTGGGGACGGCTATAAATTGGGAGTTAAGCCACCATTTGGAGGGAGCCGTTTTAGCCACTTTTTCCTATTTTCTGTCTTTGGGGATGATTTTCAGAGGTTAGGCTATGCCCTTGGCCCCCTCTTGGACGTTTTTGTATCGGATCTCTATTAGATACATATTTTTCCTTTGTTAAATCTTGTTTATTTTCTTTCTCATGTGTATTTATTGTTGAATCTTTTATTGCTTTCATATTATCTGTTTGTGATGTTTATTCCCGTTGTTTCTATCTCTTATGCAATGATTGAGTAGATCTATTGCTAGGATTATGGATGAACCCTAGGATTCTAGGGTCAGTGTGATGGGTTAACCGTAGTTGTATGAATCTAGGGTTGCTCTACGGTAGTTTGGATAAGGGGTTTTGGGGGATTAGCCCTAGAATTGGAGGATTGCGAAAGTAGCTCCACGTTCTAGGGACGATCCCCACGAATCTGATTTGTGCTTAGTGGCTGTTTCTAGGGCTCACAATCACGAGAGTGACTCGAGAGTTAGGGGCGATCACTAGTTCTCGATCCGCTAGTTGGTGACTACGAGAGTAGCCCGATTGCCTGAACCAACCGTAGAGTGGTATCCTAGTCCGTAGATCACGAGAGTGGATACGGATCTGTGGTACGAGAACCAAGTGTCAAGCGTAATGCACGCGTCCCCATGCAAGGTCGACTGTGAAAGTATGAATGCACACGAGAAGGCGTTAGACGAGCGTGACGACGAAATTCAAGTGCTTGTTCCCATATCCGGATGCAACACTCCTACCTGCATTCATCGTTCGACGAAGGGATCCTTAACCTGTTATCCAAACCCGAAAGCCCTAGCAGGGATTCCCGACATCCTAGTGATATTTCCCTTATTTGTTTCTTTTTGTTCTTTTTGTTTTCTTTTTGGTGTGGAGACCTTGGTCATGCCTTGCCGATCGTGACACCCTCGCATTACACTTCCATCGCCATTACGATGCCATTACGACTTTCCTTCATAATCCATCTCCACCCAATAAGACATCGAAGCCTAACCCAGCCTAGGAATAGATAAGCAGTGTCAAAACCGCCTCCCTGTGGATTCAATACCCGCTCGTCGATTTATTTATATATCATGCGCTTGCGGTAAGACGATATTCGACCACAGTCTTGATTGCGAGAGCAAAAGGAGCGGACCGAATAGCCACCTTCCTCGTATGGGCGCCCTTGGCCCTGCTCGCCACCATGTAGTGACATTGGAGGGACACCAACACCGCGGCCATCTACACAAAAGGAGTAAGAGACATGAGCGTGCGTCTTTTGAGAAAAGCGATATCTTGAGTTAGAATAGCGACGGACATATATGTTGAGCCAAATGGCCGTATCGCATGTCCTCTCTGCATCAACATTCACCAAAGACTCTCGATCCCTGGACAGCATGCTGTTCTCGGCCAGGCTGGCCACAACCTTGGCCTCATCAAACACCGATTCACTGGTGCACACCGAGAAGAGTGGAGCAGTAATCTGCCCCATCGGAAGAGCAAGG
Source organism: Scilla litardierei (assembly GCA_030789695.1). Classification (NCBI taxonomy): domain Eukaryota; kingdom Viridiplantae; phylum Streptophyta; class Magnoliopsida; order Asparagales; family Asparagaceae; genus Scilla; species Scilla litardierei. The sequence continues at coordinate 70,775,332 of CM061132.1, forward strand.
AGCTCGGCCTTCTTCGACTTGAAAACAGCAAGCGTTGCCTTGCAGCTCAGATGGGTTGCTTTCCTAGCCCCGATGACAGGCATCCATATGGCCAGCAATTAATTGTTGCCTCCCAGACAGTCTAGGCCAACCCGGCTAAAGAACCCAAAGGCACGACTAAGGGAGCGACCAAGCTGCGGGCCCTGGGATGCCATAGCGGTTGCGACAACCAGCTTCTCCTGGGGGCGGGTCGAGGTCGACATGAGGTTCCAATGCCACCATGCTCGTCCGGGAAAGAAGAGCAAAAGGTGCAGCCTCCTTCTCGGCCCGAGTGGTGCTCGCCCCCTCCTTGCCTCGCTTATGGCCGACCTTGGCCAAGCCCTTGGTAGCCTGCTCCTTGGCCTTCCTCTTCATCTCCTCCCTTGAGAGACTCATGGTCGCACCTACAAAAAACAACAGATCAGGGTGAGCAAATCAGGGGTGGATCACGAAACTCGTATTACCTTCAAGCCAGACGTGCTTGACTATTTGCTCGTCCGTAACCAGGCCCTAAAAGTCCCTGCTTTTCTTGGGGTTGTCCTCCAAGATCCTGGCGTTTTCTTGGTTGGCCGCCCCGAGGACCACTTCTTTGTTCACCGAGGGATTGAGCGTCCCCCAGTTCGAGCTCAAAGCTAGGGCCTTGGGCATCAAGACAAAGACAAACGTCTCTTTCCAATCTTTTATCTTGCCTGGTAGATTGAGAACAAGAGGCCGGCCCCTCCTTGCACAAACATAGTAGTACACCCCCCTTGCGCCTGGCTTCGAAGAAATACTGAAACAACGACAAGGTCGGACTTATGTCACTACCCAAGCAAAGGACGAGGAAGCTAACCAGGGAGATGATGGAGTTTGGTATCAGTCGAAAGAGGGGGACTTCGTGGAAGTGTAGGACAAGGAGAAGAAAGGGTTGAAGAGGGAACCGGAGCCCAAGGGCAAAGGTCTGGGCATAAACCCCTAACCTCATGATCCCTTGGGGAGCATACCCGCTCAGAGAACTCTGGGAGGCGAACGAAATAGGGCGACTTGATGTACTTGGAGCAAATGAGAGGGACGAAGAAGGTCGATGTGTGGGCCGATATGGCTAAGATATCCACCGGGACCTTCGCAGAATCTTCATCGGCCACCAGGGTCCTAGGGGACGACTTAGGCCATTTCCCTTTCTTAGGGTCCCTATAGGCTGACGACGATGAGGTGATGGCAGGCTCGACGACGGGTCACCCTCAGAGCGAGGGAGCTCCTCCGGCCAAGACTCCTCCGGCTCCTCCGGTTCCACGATGCGGCTACTCTTTAACTCACCAAAAATCTGTTCAACAATAGAATCGGAAGTAGAAGAAGGGGATGCCATGGAAAAGGTCGAGGGGATACCTAGAAGAAGAATAGATAGACGAAACTTCAACGACAACGGCGTGGCGATGGCGACGACGACAGCGACAGAATCTCTCGACACTGACAGGGGAAACGAATATTCAAAAAGGATGTAGAAAAGTCCCTCTTGTTAGCATCCCATCTCTTTTTATACAGTGAAGGAGCTAATCTCAGCTGTTAGAGGCGGGCCACATGGTGTGATCTGGGCGAGTCTGTCGCCTCGACTTCTTCCTTCGGTCAGATCGACCACACATCATGCTCAGAGCGAACCGACGCCTTGATTCTCCCCATCCTGAATCGTCATGATGACCTAAAAAGATTTGGCAATCGATTCAAATTAAATCCACCCACCGGCCCTCAGCCAATAAGGGTGTGACACGTCATCTGAGCTGAGCCGGGCTTCCCAGTTTGAACTCAAATGATGGGGCAATTGCTACGATCTGAGCTGAGCCCAAGCGAATAGCTTACCGGCTAGCCAGAATAAGAGCGAGCACAAATGAGAAGATCGTTGCTCGCCCGATCGATCGGGAAGATCGCCCTATAAATTGAGAGAGAGAGAGAGAGAGAGAGAGAGAGAGAGAGAGAGGCTTGCCTAACTAGTCAAGCAGGAAGCTCACCAGCCAAGCGTAGAGATCAACCGGCACAATGAAGCTCGCTCTGATGACCTAGGCAGGAGGGTCGACCGGAGGAAGCTGGGGACACCAAGCTTGGGCTCCAAGCTCGACTGTCTCTAAGTGCAACCCTCGGCGACCATGCATCCCATAAATATATCTGGCCAAGTGATGTGGGGCCACCTATGCCTCCAATTAATGCCCAAGGTTAAAGACGGTAACTAATGGCCGCCCATTGCATCCCCATTAATGCCTGATTAAGGCGGTGCTAAAATATCTCTGACACTCTCGCAGACCTATCGCGTCCCCATTAATACTCCAGTAAAGTGCCAACTGGACCCCAGCTAAGCAGAAGCCATAGCTAATTGAACGACGATCAACCGACTCTCACCACTATAAATACCCCACTCCAGCCATCAACGAGGGGGCCAGTTGGTAGAAATAAAAAAACTCTCATTTACACACAAGGCTGGATATCGTCCATATATCTATGCCTTCCATGCAAGCTCGTCACGTTAGGTCGCTCTACACTAAGAAATGCCAACATGTCCCACCTCTTTCTTACAAGTCGCAAACTGACTTTACCATCGAAGAGGCCACGGGTTGACAGCCAACCCAGCCTTTTTGACGAGCTGCTCGTTGTGCAGGAAGATCGGCCACTCTTCCAAGCGGTCGGCGACCTTCAAGCGATCTTGAATCTGGTGTTTACCCTCTACTAAGACCCAATTAACATGTAATCACCATACCCTAAATCTCATTGTTAAGCGGATTTGACCCGCAACAACAATGTTTGTTAAAAAGTTGTTTGACCCATATTACAACCTTTCTTAGAAGCTGTCAACGACCATTTTTTGTTGTAGTCTTTTTATTAACTGAGATGATTTTTATAGCTTACAACTTTTTTCTCTTATTTTTTTCAGGTGATGATGGCGATCTACCAGTTCCAACGGAAATTTTTGCGGACTTTTCTTTGCTTGGACTAGTTTCTACATTTTCTATAAGATATGTATTTTATTATTAAATGATATGATTTTTTGGGTCTAATTTTGTCTTCTCTTTTTTTCAGTTGAAGATGGCGATCTCCCGATTCCAAAGGACATTTTTACGGATTTTTTAGAGCTCCAGGCTATTTTCTATATTTTACGAAACATATGAATCTTTTTTATTAAAGGATAAGATTTTTTGGACTAATTTTGTCTTCTCTTATTTTTTAGTTGAAGATGGCGATCTCCCGGTTCCAACGGACATTTTGCAGATTTTTCTGAGTTTCGAGCTATTTTTTACATTTTATGGAACATATGGCTCTTGTTATTAAATGATATGATTTTTATAGCCTAAGTTTGTCTTGTCTTATTTTTCAGTTGAAGATGACAATCTCCCAATTTAAACAGACATTTTATAGATTTCTGGGCTGGGGGCTATTTTCTATATTTTATGGAAGATATGAATCTGTTTATTAAATGATGAGATTCTTATAGCCTAAGTTTGTTTTCTCTTATTTTTAGTTGAAGATGGCGATCTCTTGTTTCCAACGGACACTATTGCAGATTTTTCTGACCTCGACCCTATTTTCTATATTTTCTAGAAGATATGGATCTTTTTATTAAATAATATTATTTTGAGGCCTAATTTTGTCTTGACTTATTTTTCGTTGAATATGGGCGATCTCCCGATTCTAACGAACCTTTTGCAAACTTTTCTTAGCTGCAGGCAATTTTCTACATTTTCTGTAAGACATGGATCTTTATATTAAATAATATAATTTTTATAGCCTAATTTTGTCTTCTCATATTTTTCAAATAAAGATGGCGATCTTCCGGTTCCAACAGAAATTTTTAAGGATTTTTCTGAGATTTGGGCTACTTTCAACATTTTCTAAAAGATATGAATCATTTTATTAAATTATATGATTTTGGCCTTTTTTCTTTTCTTATTTTTCCGTTAAAGATGGCGATCTCCTGGTTCTAACGGACATTTTTGCGGATTTTTCTGATCTCGGGACTATTTTCTACATTTTATTGAAGATATGAATTTTTAATTCAATGATATATTTTTTATCACCTAATTTTGTCTTCTCTGATTTTTTTAGTTGAAAATGTCAATCTCCTGGTTCCAACGGAAATTTTTACATATTTTTCTGAACTCCGGGTTCATATCTACAATTTCTGTAAGATATGACTCTTTATATTAAATGATATGATTTTTATGGCCTAATTTTGTCTTCTCTTATTTTTTCCGTTGAAGATGGCAAACTCTCGGTTTCAACCGACATTTTAGATGTTTATTAGCTACGAGATATTTTCTTCAATTGCTATAAGATATATATATTTATATTAAATGATATGATTTTTATAGCCTAATTTTATCTTCTCTTATTTTTCAATTGAATATGGTGATCTCCCAGTTCCAACGGACATTTTTGCGTATTTTTCTGAGATCTGGGCTATGTTCTGCATTTTCAAAAAAATATGGATCATTTTATTGAATGATATGATTTTTTTGCCGAATTATGTCTTCTCTTATTTTTCTGTTAAAGATGGTGATCTACCAGTTCCAACGGACATTTTTGTGTATTAGTTTGGATCTATTTTCTACATTTTACTGAAGATATCGATCTTTTTATTAAATAGTATAATTCTGTTGCGTAATTTTGTCTTCTCTTGTTATTCGATTACGTATGGTGATATGCCGGTTTTAACGGACATTTTTGCAGATTTTTCTGAACTCGGGGCGATTTTTCTACATTTTCCGTAAAGATGATATGATTTTTTGGCCTAATCTTGTCTTTATTTACTTTTTCGTTAAAAATGGCGATCTCCTGGTTCTAACAGATATTTTTACGGATTTTTATAAGCTCCGTGGTGTTTTCTACGTTTTTGTATGATAAGAATATTTTTATTAAATCATATGTTTTTTATAGCCTAAGTTTGTCTTTCCTTATTTTTCAGTTGAAGATGGTGATCTCCAAGCTTCAAAGAATATTTTTGCGGATTTCATCTTGGGGCTATTTTCTACATTTTTTGGAAGATATGTTTCTTTTTATTAAATGATATGATTTTTGGCCTAATTTTGTCGTCTCTTATTTTTTTAGATGAAGATGGCGATCTCCCGGTTCCAAAGGATATTCTTGCGGATTTTTTTGATCTAGGGGCTATTTTCTAAATTTTCTGTAAGTTATGTATACTTATATTAAATGATAGGATTTTTATAACCAAATTTTGTCTTCTCTAATTTTTCAGTTGAAGATGGAGATCTCCTGGTAACAATGGACATTGTTTGCTGATTTTTTTGAGCTCAATGCTATTTTCTTCATTTTACTGAATATTTGGATATTTTTATCAAATGATATGCTTTTTGTAGTCTAATTTTGTCTTCTCTTATTTTTCAGTTGAAGATGACGATCTTTCGATTCTAACGGACATTTTTGCGGATTTTTTTGAGCATCCATTTTCTCGAAGAATGGATCTTTTTATTAAATGATATGATTTTTGGCCTAATTTTGTCTTCTCTTATTGTTTCCGTTGAAGATATCGATCTCCCGGTTTCAACGGACATTTTTGCGGGATTTTTCTGAGCTCCGCTTTTTTTATACATTTTCTGTAATATATGAATCTTTATATTAAATTTTATGATTTTTATAGCCTAATGTTGTCTTCTTTTATTTTTCAGTTGAAGATGGCGATTCAACTGAAATAAGAGAAGACAAAATTCGGAACCAAGAAATCGCCATGTTCAACTTTAAAAATGTCTGTGGTAACCAAGATATCGCCATCTTCAACTGATAAGATTTTTATTTATCATTTTCTTAGCTTCGTGCCATTTTCTACATTTTATGAAATATATGAATCTTTTTATTAATTGATATGATTTTTATAGCCTAAATTTGTCTTTTCTTATTTCCAGTTGAAGATGTCAATCTTTTTATTAAATGATATGATTTTTTGGCCTAATTTTGTCTACTCTTATATTCTAGTTAAAGATGGCGATCTCCCGGTTCCAACGGATATTTTTGTGGATTTTTCTGAGCTCCAGGCTATTTTCTAAATTTTTTTGAAAGATATAGATTTTATATTAAATGATATGATTTTATAACCTAATTTTGTTGTCCCTTATTTTTTAGTTGAAGATGGCGATTTTTCGGTTCCAACAGATTTGCGGCTTTTCTGAGATCGGTGCTATTTTTCTACAGTTTCGGGAAGTTATAGTTATTTTTATTAAATGATATGATTTTTAGGCCTAACTTTGTCTTTTCTTATTTTTTTTATGAAGATGGCGATCCCCTGGTTCCAACGTACATTTTTGCTGATTTTTCTAAGCTCCGGGCTATTTCTTAAATTAATTATAAGATGTGAATCTTTATATTAAATGATATGATTTTTAGAGCCTAATTTTGTCTTCTCTGATTTTTCAGTTGAGGATGTCGATCTCTCGGTTCCAACGGCCATTTTTGCGGATTTTTCTAAACTTAGAACTATTTTCTACATTTTAGTGAAGATATGAAACTTTTTATCAATGATATGATTTTTTTGCCTAATTTTGCTTTTCTTTTTTTCTAGTTGATTATGGCATCCTTTGTATTAAATGATATGGATTTTTGGCATTATTTTGTATTCTCTTATATTTCAGTTAAAGATGTCGTTCTCCCGGTTTCAACGGACATTTTTGCGGATTTTCTGAACTCCAGGCTATTTTTCACATTTTCTAGAAGATATGAATCATTTTATTAAATGCTATCAGAGAAGGCAAAATTATGCCAAAAAGTGTCCGTTGAAACTGAGAAATCGCCATCTTCAACTGAAATATAATAGAAGAAAAAATTCGAAACCGAGAAGACATCTTCATCTATAAAAATCAAGGTTCTAAAAAACTCGCCACGGCGACGCCTTGGCACGCCATGGAGGCAAGGCTCGACCCCCACGCCCCGTTAATGCCCATGTAGGCTGTTTGTGGTAGCACGCCGCCATGGTGTGCCATGGCAACACAAGGCACGCCACAAAAACATAAGGCACACCACAAAAAAACGAAAAAATAAAAAAAATGGTACCGAGTCCGCATTATATGGCTAAGAGAACCCGACCCGTTCTCTATTATTTGAGGCTTTTCAGCCTGACCGTAGCCGCCCGCATTATTAGGGCATTATATCGATTTGATTCACCTTTGACGATCGATTCTTCCGGACCTCCCTCTGAGCAGCATCCGCATCGCTGGCCGCCCTCGTCTCCACCATCAGGCTGACAACCGATGGGTCTCCGACTGCGAACATGTCAGCACCGCCCGTACTGACCTCGACGACATCAACTGGCTCCATCGCGTCTAGCGATCCTGGCTGGAGATTTTGCGTCTTCTTCGTCATCAATCGGCAATCTCAAAGAAAAACCTGAAAATTTTCAACTTGGAAAGGTGTATTGCTTAAAAATGTCACCTTTTTGAGCTGTTCATGTTTAGATTTGACCCTTTGGGAAGGTGAGCTCAAACTGCATTATACACCACAAATCAGCTTCATTTAATGATTATATGTATTATGCATAATATGGTGTTTGTTTACTTGCTTGGCTAAAATATGTACATATGCTGTATCAATATTATTCCTTTTCTGGCTTTACACAGCACTTGTGAACAAAGTTTATTCAAGATGTTGAACTAGGAAATGCCAAAGATCAATGTTCCTTCACGTATCAGCAAATTTCGTTCAGATCCAATTATCCAAATAGCTTTAACAACTGTGTTAATCAATTGCTTTGATATTGATGACGTATTAAGGTCACATGCTTTTTAGTTATGTAAACAATTGCTTTTTAGTAAAGTAACACTTTAGTTAATTGTAAGCACACATCTCAATGTAGATGGAAGGCTATGGATTTGGTAGGATTTGGAAACTAATCCATCTAAGTGGAGCATAGTCTACTGTCTACCTCTATATATATTATATAATATATACACACATTTTTCACCTTAAGCCATGCCTTGAAAAACGTCGTGGCTCCGCCAAGGCTCCTAAGGCTTGAGGCTTGACCTCGCCGCCACGCCATGACTCACGCCATTTAGAACCTTGATAAAAATGTCTGTTATAACCAGGATATCGCCATCTTTAACTGATAAGATTTTTATATATCATTTTATGAGCTTGGTGTTTATGACAGATATGGATCTTTTTATTAATTGATATGATTTTTATAGCCTAAATTTTTCTTCTCTTATTTTCCAGTTGAAAATGGCGATCTTTTTATTAAATAATATGATTTTTGGCCTAATTTTGTCGTCCCTTATATTCCAGTTGAAGATGTTGATCTCCCGGTTCCAACGGACATTTTTGCATATTTTTCTGAGCTTTGGATTATTTTTCACTTTTTGGAAGATATGTATTATTTTATTAATTGATTTGATATTTTGGCCTAATATTGTTTTCTCTTATTTTTCAGTTGAAGATGGAGATCTCCCGGTTCCAACAGATATTTTTGCGGATTTTTCTATGCTCGGGGCCATTTTGGACACTTTCTAGAAGATAAAAATCTTTATATTAAATGATATGATTTTTATATCCTAATTTTTCTTCTCTTATTTTCAGTAGAAGATGGCGATCTCCCAGTTCCAACGAACATTTTTGCGGATATTTCTGAGCTCCATGCTATTTTCTACATTTTATTAAAGATATGGATCTCTTTATTAAATGACAAGATTTTTGTAGCCTAATTTTGTCTTCTCATGTTTCTTAGTTGAATATGGTGATCTTCCGGTTCCAACGGACATTTTTGCGTATTTTTCTTAACTTTGGGCTTTTTTCTACATTTTCTGGAAGATATGAATCTTTTATTAAATGATATGCTTTTTTTGCCTAATGTTGTCTTCTCTTTTTTCAGCTGAATATTGAGATCTCCCAGTTCCAACAGACATTTATGCGGATTTTTCTCAGCTCAGTGCTATTTTCTACATTTTATGGCGGTTATGTATCTTTTTATTAAATGATATGATATTTGGCCTAATTTTGTCTTCTTTTATTTTTCAGTTGAAGATGGCGATCTCCCAGTTCCAACGGACATTTATTCAGATTTTTCTGAGCTCCGAGCTATTTTCTAAATTTTATGTATGATATAAATCTTTATATTAAATGATATGTTTTTATAACCTAATTTTTTCTTCTCTTATTATTCTGTTGAATATGGCGACCTCCTGGTTCCAATATACATTTTATCGTGTTTTCTGAGCTCGGTGCTATTTTTCTACAGTTTCGAGAAGTTATGGAACTTTTATTATATGATATGATTTTTTGACCAAATTTTTTCTTTTCTTATTTTATTAGTTGAAGAAGGCGATCTCCCTGTTTGAACGAACATTTTTGCGGATTTTTCTGAGCTACGGGCTATTTTCTACATTTTCAAAAAGTTATGGGCCTTTTTATTAAACGATATGATTTTTATAGCCTAATGTTGTCTACTCTTATTTTTCACTTGTGATGCCGATCTTCTGGTTCCAACGAACATATTTGCGTATTTTTTTGAGCTCGGTGATATTTTCTACATTTTATTGAAGATATATAACTTTTTATAAAATAATATGGTTTTTATAGTGTAATACCTTGTTTTCGTATATACGGCTATAATGTACGTATTTCTAGACATATTTGTACGTATGAAATTTTTAGGTATTTTTATAAATTTTCCATAATTTTCTAATTACCAAATTATTTTAAAATATTTTTTAAACATCGTTTGGATTAAATGGAAGAGTATTTAGATGGTATACTTGGTATTTGGTGAGTAAGGGTATTTTAGTGTAGTATTTCTATTTATTAGAAAATAGAAATCCGTAAATTTCCTAATGGAGACACCTAGCCTAAGAGGTGTCATCACCTCTTTTGATTTACACCTAACTCTCTCCATGTGGCAAGCTAAGAGGGAATTAAGGGATGACTAGGATGAGGGGATGAATAAAAGAGAAGAAATTCGGAAAAGAAAAAGGAAAAGAAGAAAAAATTCAAGTTATCATCCCCTCTTCTCTCCCCTCTCTCCTCCCTTTGCACCTCCTACTCCACCACCATCTCCACCACCACTTCATTAATTCAATCCCCCTATTGATATCCACCATTGGAGCTTAAGGTATGGATGAAGAAAGCTTGAGGATTGATGGGGTCTTCAAGGAGAAGAAGGGCCAAAGAAATTAAGAAGGAGATATTTGAGGTAGGAGTTCTAACATCCTAGTTAGGATATAATTTTAGGATTGTGGAGTTTCAACACCTAGTTAATTTTAAGTTGGAATTTGATGTAGAATTGCAGTTTAAGTCCCATGCTAATAAAGTACCATGTTTTTTTTGACGAGTAAGTTAGTCTTTATTGAAAGAGCAACAGAATACAGAATGCCACACAAGTAATTACTAGTAGACCATAATTAGAGAGGGGATAGGGCACAAGCGCCGTCACCCACTACTAAAAATTATCTACCGTGATCACTTAGCGGTACTATACAAAAATATACAAATACAAAACAAAGTGAACCAAAAAGGAGGAACACAAAGCCAGCTATCCCGCATCAAATATCCCCCAGTTTGAGAAAGGAATTGGATCTGAGGCCTCATCCGTATTCAATAGACATAGAGTAGTTTGGAGATCCCTTGCTATCGTATCAAACAACTCAACCTTTCCTGTGGACTTGCTTTCAAAGATACGGCAATTACGCTCCTTCCAAACATGCCAAACTATAGCGGAGAGGGTAGATTTGGCCAACACATTCAAAGGGTCCTTCTTCCTGTATGTAGCCTGAAAGAGATCACAGACTCCTTGGATAGAGTTCGGGTAAGCACCTGTGAAGCGCAACTTCAATAGAGCCTTGGTTAGGATATATTTTGTATACTCACAGTCGAAAAAAATATGCGAAATCGTCTCAGGGATATCCGCAGCACAGAGTACACATGAAGGATCAAATTGAAGCCCTCTTTTCGCAAGAAGCTCAATAGTAGGGAGCTTATTCCGAATTGCCTTAAGCAAAGTAAAGGCAAATTTAGGCACATGATTAGGAAACCAAATAGAATCAAAGTATTTGAAAGGAGTTCCAGCTGATCTTGCACCTTCCCAAGCCGCACAAAGGCTGAAGGCCGGCCCAGGCACCCATTTCCATACATCCGGACCCTCACCCAGTGTAATATTCTGTAGGAGATGCCTTACCCCATCAATTTCAGAATTTAAGCTCCACCCCGACCCCTCCCAGAAGTCACTTACTCGTGCCATAACGTAATCTTGGCTCGGCTCTTGCAGAAGATGAAGTGGGCCATTAGGATGCCAGTTGTCATACCAAAATGAGGTAGTTTTGCCATCATTCACCACACGTTTTATAAGCTTTTGGGATTGAGCCCGGTATTTCAACAAGAACTTCCATGATCCCGAGTCAGTGGGCCTCGCTTTAGTTCCATAAAAGCCATATTTGACCTGGCCATAGCGATTTCTCATGAATTTTGCCCAAAAACCTTTAGTAGATAATACTCTCCATGTTAGGCGAATCCCAGAAGCAACATTCAAATCTTCAAGGGATCTCAGGCCGACTCCGCCCTCTTTTTTCGGTGTACACATTTCTTTCCAAGACCAAATATTTAGCTTGCCACAAATAAACTTCCTGCATATTGTGTTGATACTACGAATAACAGACTTAGGTAAACAATAGGCCTGCATCCAGAAAGCCACCATACCATATATCACTGTTCTAACCAACTCGATCTTTCCTGAGATAGATAGAAGGGAGGAAGACCAACCCAAAAGTCTTTTTTTACAATTATCCACAAGTCTGGAAAACATTGAAGCTTTAGGATATTTGGAGGAAAGCGGGAGGCCCAAATATACTTTGAAAGAGGTAACCATATTAATACCAAGCATATTAGAAAGGTTACTAGCATTACGAACCCCTTTACTAAAAATTGTCGCACTCTTTTCCCAATTTATCTGCAAGCCAGAGAAAAGCTTGAAACTTTCTAATAACTCTGTGATGCCCTTGAAAGAATGCGTGTTAGCCCGACAGAACACTAAGAGATCATCGGCAAATAGGAGATGAGAAATAGCACCAGTGCGACGCATGGGTAATATAGTACCTGAAGATTCTGCAAGAGCCATAAGAAGCGAGAAAGCTTCCATTACCAGGACAAAAAGATATGGTGAGAGGGGGTCCCCCTGCCGGAGGCCTCTATTAGAATTGAAATAGCCAACTGGAAATCCTTCAACAAGTACCGAAAACACCGGGGAAGATATACAAATAGCAATCCAATTTATGAATCGATGGGAGAATCTCATTTGGTGAAGGATAAAGAAAATGAATTCTTTGTTAACGCTGTCAAAGGCCTTACGGAGATCCAACTTTAGGCATGCCCTGGACCCCATCGGATTACTGAAATCGCGGATCTGCTCATGAGCTATGAGAGTACAATCTGCCAATAACCTATCTTGCAAGAAGGCGGCCTGGTTTGGCGAAATTAGATCTGAAATAACTGGCTTCAGTCTGTTACACAAGACTTTACTAATAATTTTATAAAGGACAGTGCAACAAGAAATAGGCCTGTAGTCCCCTAAGCCAGAAGCATTGGTATTTTTAGGTACCAGAGTGAGGAAAGTGTGGCAAACAGCGGGAGGCATGCAACCAGTAGTGAAGAAAGAGGACACAGCCGAAACCACATCAGGACCAATTAACTCCCATTCCTGCTGGAAGAAGAAGGAATTAAATCCATCCGGCCCAGGAGCTTTGTCTTTGCCTATCTGGAATAAAGCAATCTTGATTTCAGAGGGAGATATCGGCCTGTCCAACCAATCAGCAGCATCCTGAGTGAGCAAACGTTTGGGGGTTAACTTTGGAAAGACATTCCAATAGTCAATTTGATGATAGAGTTCCTTATAGAACTGAGATGCCTCGGTCCGAAGGGCATCCGTATTGGAGCTCCTAGCCCCAGCGGCAGAGATTAAGTGGCCCAGGGAGTTATAACTCTGTCTTGCTTTCATAGCAGTGTAGAAAAATTTAGAATTTCTATCTCCTAACGTCAACCAATTTTGTCGGCTCTTCTGCCGAAGATCCTCTTCATCTTTTGAAAGAGCAAGCATCAGTTCCTTCAAGGCCGTACCCTCCATGAGCTGGAGCATTGCGTCAGAGGCAATCCGGTCATTAGCTTGCAAAGTCTCCAGGTCAATGCGCAATTTAGTAGAGGCCTTATTATTTCTAAGCACCGAGGACCAGTTCCTCAGTTTGACCTTTAGGCCTTTGAGAAAAGAGGAAAGCCGCAGTAAAGGGTTGGTAGAGCCGGCTGAGTAAGTAACCCAATGCTCTCGCACCAATTCCTTATATCCTGCCGAAGATACCCATGAATTATATAATTTGAATGGCTTAGGAAAGGAGGTTACCTTGGGAAGTAGATTAACCATCATAGGGGAGTGGTCGCTGGTACTGGTAAGAAGATATTCATAATAAGAATACGGCAAAAGATCTAACCATCGAGAATTACAGAGAATGCGATCAAGACGTGCTAAAATACGAGTATCACCCACATGCCTGTTGGTCCAGCTAAGAGGACAACCAACGCTTTTAAGCTCATTAAGATTGCAAGCATGGATACAGTGGTTGAAATCATTCATAGATACTGCATCAACTGGACGGCCACCCTTTTTCTCACTAGAAAGGCGAACACAGTTAAAGTCTCCTCCAACAATCCAAGGATAATTCATCAGATTAATGGAATCAGAGATAAGATTGTCCCACAGTGCCGTTCTGGAGCTTGCCAAATTAAAACCATAAACAGCAGTTAAACCCATAACCATACCTGCCGAGTTGGTGTACTTGGTAGAAATATGTTGAGAAGATGAAGAAAGTGCAATACAATTCCAGACAGACAACTTGAAGTATATAACTATACGGCCCCCTTTATGATGGCTCCTATTATCCATGGAGCCCCAATCAGATGTAAAACATCTCGAGATACGGGAAGAATTAGTACCTTCCACCTTCGTTTCTAATAAGCAAACTATAGACTGATTTAACTTCTTTAAAGAAAGCTTCAGATCAGCACAACGAGTAGAATTGTTAAGACCCCTAGTATTCCAAAATAAGATCGACATTAATACAGGTAATGAAGGAAAGGATTACCCAAATCAAGAGGCAATCCGGGGACTCCGTCTAACAGGTGAAGGTGAAGGTGGGACTTGAGATTTGGTTCCTTTTGCAAGAGCACGGTTCTTCAAAAGGCTGGCATGCTCAGCATCCCAAAGGGGATTAGGGACAGATAGAATACCGGGGGGAGGATGCTCTAGGTGAGAAGTGGGCTCATTCACATTCATAGTGGGTTCCTACTGGCCATCAACATTGACTGAAGCCGGTTTGCCCTGAGGCCTGCGGAGAGAATAAATCAACTTGAGGATGTGCACAACTCCAACCAAGGGTGATAGCCTATTCTTTCTAGGCCCAGGATTAGCTGAGGCCGAACAAGAAGTGCTGCACTCCCCTAATTCAATGATAGGAGGTGTGTGGCTTTTGCTGGACAACACAATAGGCAAGCCCACGTCAACAGCAGACTGATTAGAAGAGGACCCAATATCCTTCTTCAAGAGATTATTAAGAGAAGCCCCTTCAGTCACAACATCAGGGTTATTAGTCAAATTTACATCATTCCCATCACCAGGAGGGCCAGTCTGAGCTACAAAATCCTTCCTAGTACACTGAGCATCCAGATGACCAAAACAGGCACAGGCTCCACATCTTGGGGGTTCTCCTTCATACTGGATATCGATGAAAATAGTGGATA
>CM061132.1:70790582-70805667 GCA_030789695.1 Scilla litardierei
ATATAGATATCTCTTATCCAATTTCTCTTGTCCAATATCTCTTATCCAATTTATCTTGATAACATCCCTCTTTTATAATATAGATATCTCTTATCCAATTTCTCTTTTCCAATATCTCTTATCCAATTTCTCTTAATTACATCCCTCTTTTATAATATAGATATCTCTTATCCAATTTCTCTTTTCCAATATCTCTTATCCAATTTCTCTTGATAACATCCCTCTTTTATAATATAGATATCTCTTATCCAATTTCTCATGTCCAATATCTCTTATCCAATTTCTCTTGATAACATCCCTCTTTTATAATATAGATATCTCTTATCCAATTTCTCTTTTCCAATATCTCTTATCCAATTTCTCTTGATAACATCCCTCTTTTATAATATAGATATCTCTTATCCAATTTCTCTTTTCCAATATCTCTTATTCAATTTCTCTTGATAACATCCCTCTCTTATAATATAGATATCTTTTATCCAATTTCTCTTGTCCAATATCTCTTATCCAATTTCTCTTGATAACATCCCTCTTTTATAATATATATATCTCTTATCCAATTTCTCTTTTCCAATATCTCTTATCCAATTTCTCTTGATAACATCCAACTTTTATAATATAGATATCTCTTATCCAATTTCTCTTTTCCAATATCTCTTATCCAATTTCTCTTGATAACATCCCTCTTTTATAATATAGATATCTCTTATCCAATTTCTCTTGTCCAATATCTCTTATCCAATTTCTCTTGATAAAATCCCTCTTTTATAATATAGATATCTCTTATCCAATTTCTCTTTTCCAATATCTCTTATCCAATTTCTCTTGATAACATCCAACTTTTATAATATAGATATCTCTTATCCAATTTCTCTTTTCCAATATCTCTTATCCAATTTCTCTTGATAACATCCCTCTTTTATAATATAGATATCTCTTATCCACTTTCTCTTTTCCAATTTCTCTTGATAACATCCCTCTTTTATAATATAGATATCTCTTATCCACTTTCTCTTGTCCAATATATCTTATCCAATTTCTCTTGATAACATCCCTCTTTTATAATATAGATATCTCTTATCCAATTTCTCTTGATTACATCCCTCTTTTATAATATAGATATCTCTTATCCAATTTCTCTTGTCCAATATCTCTTATCCAATTTCTCTTGATAACATCCCTCTTTTATAATATAGATATCTCTTATCAAATATCTCTTTTCCAATATCTCTTATCCAATTTCTCTTCATAACATTCCTCTTTTATAATATAGATATCTCTTATCCAATTTCTCTTTTCCAATATCTCTTATCCAATTTCTCTTGATAACATCCCTCTTTTATAATATAGATATCTCTTATCAAATTTCTCTTTTCCAATATCTCTTATCCAATTTCTCTTGATAACATCCCTCTTTTAAAATATAGATATATTTTATCCAATTTCTCTTGTCCAATATCTCTTATCCAATTTCTCTTGATAACATCCCTCTTTTATAATATAGATATCTCTTATCCAATTTCTCTTTTCCAATTTCTCTTATCCAATTTCTCTTGATAACATCCCTCTTTTATAATATAGATATCTCTTATCCAATTTCTATTTTACAATATCTCTTATCCAATTTCTCTTAATTACATCCCTCTTTTATAATATAGATATCTCTTATCCAATTTCTCTTTTCCAATATCTCTTATCCAATTTCTCTTGATAACATCCCTCTTTTATAATATAGATATCTATTATCCAATTTCTCATGTCCAATATCTCTTATCCAATTTCTCTTGATAACATCCCTCTTTTATAATATAGATATCTCTTATCCAATTTCTCTTTTCCAATATCTCTTATCCAATTTCTCTTGATAACATCCCTCTTTTATAATATAGATATCTCTTATCCAATTTCTCTTTTCCAATATCTCTTATTCAATTTCTCTTGATAACATCTCTCTTTTATAATATAGATATCTCTTATCCAATTTCTCTTTTCCAATATCTCTTATCCAATTTCTCTTGATAACATCTCTCTTTTATAATATAGATATCTCTTTTCCAATTTCTCTTGATAACATCCCTCTCTTATAATATAGATATCTCTTATCCAATTTCTATTGTCCAATATCTCTTATCCAATTTCTCTTGATAACATCCCTCTTTTATAATATTGATATCTCTTATCCAATTTCTCTTTTCCAATATTTCTTATCCAATTTCTCTTGATAACATCCCTCTTTTATAATATAGATATCTCTTTTCCAATTTCTCTTGATAACATCCCTCTCTTATAATATAGATATCTCTTGTCCAATATCTATAATCCAATTTCTCTTGATAACATCCCTCTCTTATAATATAGATATCCCTTATCCAATTTCTCTTGTCCAATATCTATAATCCAATTTCTCTTGATAAGATCCCTCTTTTATAAATAGATATCTCTTATCCAATTTCTCTTTTCTAATATCTCTTATCCAATTTCTCTTGATAACATCCCTCTTTTATAATATAGATATCTCTTATCCAATTTCTCTTTTCCAATATCATCCCTCTCTTATAATATAGATATCTTTTATCCAATTTCTCTTGTCCAATATCTCTTATCCAATTTCTCTTGATAACATCCCTCTTTTATAATATAGATATCTCTTATCCAATTTCTCTTTTCCAATATCTCTTATCCAATTTCTCTTGATATCATCCCTCTTTTATAATATAGATATCTCTTATCCAATTTATCTTTTCCACTATCTCTTATCCAATTTCTCTTGATAACATCCCTCTGTTATAATATAGATATCTCTTATCCAATTTCTCTTTTCCAATATCATCCCTCTCTTATAATATAGAAATCTCTTATCCAATTTCTCTTGTCCAATATCTCTTATCCAATTTATCTTGATAACATCCCGCTTTTATAATATAGATATCTCTTATCCACTTTCTCTTTTCCAATATCTTTTATCCAATTTCTCTTGATAACATCCCTCTTTTATAATATAGTTATCTCTTATCCAATTTCTCTTGTCCAATATATCTTATCCAATTTCTCTTGATAACATCCCTCTTTTATAATATAGATATCTCTTATCCAATTTCTCATGTCCAATAATTCTTATCCAATTTCTCTTGATAACTTCCCTCTTTTATAATATAGATATCTCTTATCCAATTACTCTTGATAACATCTCCCTCTTATAATATAGATATCTCTTATCTAATTTCTCTTGTCCAATATTTCTTATCCAATTTCTCTTGATAACATCCCTCTTTTATAATATAGATATCTCTTATCCAATTTCTCTTTTCCAATATCTCTTATCCAATTTCTCTTGATAACATTCATCTTTTATAATATAGATATCTCTTATCAAATTTCTCTTTTCCAATATCTCTTATCCAATTTCTCTTGATAACATCCCTCTTTTATATTATAGATATCTCTTATCCAATTTCTCTTTTCCAATATCTCTTATCCAATTTCTCTTGATAACATCCATCTTTTATAATATTGATATCTCTTATCCAATTTCTCTTTTCCAATATCTCTTATCCAATTTCTCTTGATAACATCCCTCTTTTATAATATAGATATCTCTTATCCAATTTCTCTTTTCCAATATTTCTTATCCAATTTCTCTTGTTAACATCCCTCTTTTATAATATAGATATCTCTTATCCAATTTCTCTTTTCCAATATCGCTTATCCAATTTCTCTTGATAACATCCCTCTTTTATAATATAGATATCTCTTATCCAATTTCTCTTTTCCAATATCTCTTATCCAATTTCTCTTGATAACATCCAACTTTTATAATATAGATATCTCTTATCCAATTTCTCTTTTCCAATATCTCTTATCCAATTTCTCTTGATAACATCCCTCTTTCATAATATAGATATCTCTTATCCAATTTCTCTTTTCCAATATCTCTTATCCAATTTCTCTTGATAACATCCCTCTTTTAAAATATAGATATCTCTTATCCAATTTCTCTTGTCCAATATCTCTTATCCAATTTCTCTTGATAACATCCTTCTTTTACAATATAGATATCTCTTATCCAATTTCTCTTTTCCAATATCTCTTATCCAATTTCTCTTGATAACATCCCTCTTTTATAATATTGATATCCCTTATCCAATTTCTCTTGATAACATCCCTCTTTTAAAATATAGATATCTGTTATCCAATTTCTCTTGTCCAATTTTTCTTATCCAATTTCTCTTGATAACAACCCTCTTTTACAATATAGATATCACTTATCCAATTTCTCTTTTCCAATATCTCTTATCCAATTTCTCTTGATAACATCCCTCTTTTATAATATTGATATCTCTTATCCAATTTCTCTTGATAACATCCCTCTCTTATAATATAGATATCTCTTATCAAATTTCTCTTTTCCAATATCTCTTATCCAATTTCTCTTCATAACATCCCTCTTTTATAATATAGATATCTCTTATCCAATTTCTCTTTTCAAATATCTCTTATCCAATTTCTCTTGATAACATCCCTCTTTTATAATATAGATATCTCTTATCAAATTTCTCTTTTCCAATATCTCTTATCCAATTTCTCTTGATAACATCCCTCTTTTAAAATATAGATATCTCTTTTCCAATTTCTCTTGATAACATCCCTCTCTTGTAATATAGATATCTCTTATCCAATTTCTCTTGTCCAATATCTATAATCCAATTTCTCTTGATAACATCCCTCTCTTATAATATAGATATCCCTTATCCAATTTCTCTTGTCCAATATCTATAATCCAATTTCTCTTGATAACATCCCTCTTTTATAATTTAGATATCTCTTATCCAATTTCTTTTTTCCAATATCTCTTATCCAATTTCTCTTGATAACATCCCTCTTTTATAATATAGATATCTCTTATCCAATTTCTCTTTTCCAATATCATCCCTCTCTTATAATATAGATATCTCTTATCCAATTTCTCTTGTCCAATATCTCTTATCCAATTTCTCTTGATAACATCCCTCTTTTATAATATAGATATCTCTTATCCAATTTATCTTTTCCAATATCTCTTATCCAATTTCTCTTGATATCATCCCTCTTTTATAATATAGATATCACTTATCCAATTTCTCTTTTCCACTATCTCTTATCCAATTTCTCTTGATAACATCCCTCTTTTATAATATAGATATCTCTTATCCAATTTCTCTTTTCCAATTTCATCCCTCTCTTATAATATAGATATCTCTTATCCAATTTCTCTTGTCCAATATCTCTTATCCAATTTCTCTTGATAACATCCCTCTTTTATAATATAGATATCTCTTATCCACTTTCTCTTTTCCAATATCTCTTATACAATTTCTCTTGATAACATCCCTCTTTTATAATATAGATATCTCTTATCCAATTTCTCTTTTCCAATATCATCCCTCTCTTATAATATAGATATCTTTTATCCAATTTCTCTTGTCCAATATCTCTTATCCAATTTCTCTTGATAACATCCCTCTTTTATAATATAGATATCTCTTATCCAATTTCTCTTTTCCAATATCTCTTATCCAATTTCTCTTGATATCATCCCTCTTTTATAATATAGATATCTCTTATCCAATTTATCTTTTCCACTATCTCTTATCCAATTTCTCTTGATAACATCCCTCTGTTATAATATAGATATCTCTTATCCAATTTCTCTTTTCCAATATCATCCCTCTCTTATAATATAGAAATCTCTTATCCAATTTCTCTTGTCCAATATCTCTTATCCAATTTATCTTGATAACATCCCGCTTTTATAATATAGATATCTCTTATCCACTTTCTCTTTTCCAATATCTTTTATCCAATTTCTCTTGATAACATCCCTCTTTTATAATATAGTTATCTCTTATCCAATTTCTCTTGTCCAATATATCTTATCCAATTTCTCTTGATAACATCCCTCTTTTATAATATAGATATCTCTTATCCAATTTCTCATGTCCAATAATTCTTATCCAATTTCTCTTGATAACTTCCCTCTTTTATAATATAGATATCTCTTATCCAATTACTCTTGATAACATCTCCCTCTTATAATATAGATATCTCTTATCTAATTTCTCTTGTCCAATATTTCTTATCCAATTTCTCTTGATAACATCCCTCTTTTATAATATAGATATCTCTTATCCAATTTCTCTTTTCCAATATCTCTTATCCAATTTCTCTTGATAACATTCATCTTTTATAATATAGATATCTCTTATCAAATTTCTCTTTTCCAATATCTCTTATCCAATTTCTCTTGATAACATCCCTCTTTTATATTATAGATATCTCTTATCCAATTTCTCTTTTCCAATATCTCTTATCCAATTTCTCTTGATAACATCCATCTTTTATAATATTGATATCTCTTATCCAATTTCTCTTTTCCAATATCTCTTATCCAATTTCTCTTGATAACATCCCTCTTTTATAATATAGATATCTCTTATCCAATTTCTCTTTTCCAATATTTCTTATCCAATTTCTCTTGTTAACATCCCTCTTTTATAATATAGATATCTCTTATCCAATTTCTCTTTTCCAATATCGCTTATCCAATTTCTCTTGATAACATCCCTCTTTTATAATATAGATATCTCTTATCCAATTTCTCTTTTCCAATATCTCTTATCCAATTTCTCTTGATAACATCCAACTTTTATAATATAGATATCTCTTATCCAATTTCTCTTTTCCAATATCTCTTATCCAATTTCTCTTGATAACATCCCTCTTTCATAATATAGATATCTCTTATCCAATTTCTCTTTTCCAATATCTCTTATCCAATTTCTCTTGATAACATCCCTCTTTTAAAATATAGATATCTCTTATCCAATTTCTCTTGTCCAATATCTCTTATCCAATTTCTCTTGATAACATCCTTCTTTTACAATATAGATATCTCTTATCCAATTTCTCTTTTCCAATATCTCTTATCCAATTTCTCTTGATAACATCCCTCTTTTATAATATTGATATCCCTTATCCAATTTCTCTTGATAACATCCCTCTTTTAAAATATAGATATCTGTTATCCAATTTCTCTTGTCCAATTTTTCTTATCCAATTTCTCTTGATAACAACCCTCTTTTACAATATAGATATCACTTATCCAATTTCTCTTTTCCAATATCTCTTATCCAATTTCTCTTGATAACATCCCTCTTTTATAATATTGATATCTCTTATCCAATTTCTCTTGATAACATCCCTCTCTTATAATATAGATATCTCTTATCAAATTTCTCTT
Organism: Scilla litardierei; assembly: GCA_030789695.1. NCBI lineage: Eukaryota > Viridiplantae > Streptophyta > Magnoliopsida > Asparagales > Asparagaceae > Scilla > Scilla litardierei. Next base: position 70,797,859 of record CM061132.1, read on the forward strand.
TTCCAATATCTCTTATCCAATTTCTCTTCATAACATCCCTCTTTTATAATATAGATATCTCTTATCCAATTTCTCTTTTCAAATATCTCTTATCCAATTTCTCTTGATAACATCCCTCTTTTATAATATAGATATCTCTTATCAAATTTCTCTTTTCCAATATCTCTTATCCAATTTCTCTTGATAACATCCCTCTTTTAAAATATAGATATCTCTTTTCCAATTTCTCTTGATAACATCCCTCTCTTGTAATATAGATATCTCTTATCCAATTTCTCTTGTCCAATATCTATAATCCAATTTCTCTTGATAACATCCCTCTCTTATAATATAGATATCCCTTATCCAATTTCTCTTGTCCAATATCTATAATCCAATTTCTCTTGATAACATCCCTCTTTTATAATTTAGATATCTCTTATCCAATTTCTTTTTTCCAATATCTCTTATCCAATTTCTCTTGATAACATCCCTCTTTTATAATATAGATATCTCTTATCCAATTTCTCTTTTCCAATATCATCCCTCTCTTATAATATAGATATCTCTTATCCAATTTCTCTTGTCCAATATCTCTTATCCAATTTCTCTTGATAACATCCCTCTTTTATAATATAGATATCTCTTATCCAATTTATCTTTTCCAATATCTCTTATCCAATTTCTCTTGATATCATCCCTCTTTTATAATATAGATATCACTTATCCAATTTCTCTTTTCCACTATCTCTTATCCAATTTCTCTTGATAACATCCCTCTTTTATAATATAGATATCTCTTATCCAATTTCTCTTTTCCAATTTCATCCCTCTCTTATAATATAGATATCTCTTATCCAATTTCTCTTGTCCAATATCTCTTATCCAATTTCTCTTGATAACATCCCTCTTTTATAATATAGATATCTCTTATCCACTTTCTCTTTTCCAATATCTCTTATACAATTTCTCTTGATAACATCCCTCTTTTATAATATAGATATCTCTTATCCAATTTCTCTTGTCCAATATATCTTATCCAATTTCTCTTGATAACATCCCTCTTTTATAATATAGATATCTCTTATCCAATTTCTCATGTCCAATATTTCTTATCCAATTTCTCTTGATAATATAGATATCTATTATCCAATTTCTCTTGATAACATCCCCCTCTTATAATATAGATATCTCTTATCCAATTTCTCTTGTCCAATGTCTCTTATCCAATTTCTCTTGATAACATACCTCTTTTATAATATAGATATCTCTTATCCAATTTCTCTTTTCCAATATCTCTTATCCAATTTCTCTTGATAACATCCATCTTTTATAATATAGATATCTCTTATCCAATTTCTCTTTTCCAATATCTATTATCCAATTTCTCTTGATAACATCCATCTTTTATAATATAGATATCTCTTATCCAATTTCTCTTTTCCAATATCTCTTATCCAATTTCTCTTGATAACATCCCCCTTTTATAATATAGATATCTCTTATCCAATTTCTCTTTTCCAAAATCTCTTATCCAATTTCTCTTGATAACATCCCTCTTTTATAATATAGATATCTCTTATCCAATTTCTCTTTTCCAATATCGCTTATCCAATTTCTCTTGATAACATCCCTCTTTTATAATATAGATATCTCTTATCCAATTTCTCTTTTCCAATATCTCTTATCCAATTTCTCTTGATAACATCCAACTTTTATAATATAGATATCTCTTATCCAATTTCTCTTTTCCAATATCTCTTATCCAATTTCTCTTGATAACATCCCTCTTTTATATTATAGATATCTCTTATCCAATTTCTCTTTTCCAATATCTCTTATCCAATTTCTCTTGATAACATCCCTCTTTTATAATATAGATATCTCTTATCCAATTTCTAATGTCCAATATCTCCTATCCAATTTCTCTTGATAACATCCCTCTTTTATAATATAGATATCTCTTATCCAATTTCTCTTGATAACAACCCTCTTTTATAATATAGATATCTCTTATCCAATTTCTCTTTTCCAATATCTCTTATCCAATTTCTCTTAATAACATCCCTCTTTTATAATATAGATATCTTTTATCCAATTTCTCTTTTCCAATATCTCTTATCCAATTTCTCTTGATAACATCCTCTTTTATAATATAGATATCTCTTTTCCAATTTCTCTTTTCCAATATCTCTTATCCAATTTCTCTTGATAACATCCCTCTTTTATAATATAGATATCTCTTATCCAATTTCCCTTTTCCAATATTATCCCTCTCTTATAATATAGATATCTCTTATCCAATTTCTCTTGTCCAATATTTCTTATCCAATTTCTCTTGATAACATCCCTCTTTTATAATATAGATATCTCTTATATACTTTCTCTTTTCCAATATCTCTTATCCAATTTCTCTTGATAACATCTCTCTTTTATAATATATATATCTCTTATCCAATTTCTCTTGTCCAATATCTCTTATCCAATTTCTCTTGATAACATCCATCTTTTATAATATAGATATCTCTTATCCAATTTCTCATGTCCAATATTTCTTATCCAATTTCTCTTGATAACATCCCTCTTTTATAATATAGATATCTCTTATCCAATTTATCTTGATAACATCCCTCTTTTATAATAGAGATATCTCTTATCCAATTTCTCTTTTCCAATATCTCTTATCCAATTTCTCTTGATAACATCCCTCTTTTATAATGTAGATATCTCTTATCCAATTTCTCTTTTCCAATATCTCTTATCCAATTTCTCTTGATAACATCCCTCTTTTATAATTTAGATATCTCTTATCCAATTTCTCTTGTCCAATATCTCTTATCCAAGTTCTCTTGATAACATCCCTCTTTTATAATAAGCATATCTCTTATCCAATTTCTCATGTCCAATATCTCTTATCCAATTTCTCTTGATAACATCCCTCTTTTATAATATAGATATCTCTTATCCAATTTCTCTTTTCCAAAATCTCTTATCCAATTTCTCTTGATAACATCCCCCTCTTATAATATAGATATCTCTTATCCAATTTCTCTTTTCCAATGTCTCTTATCCAATTTCTCTTGATAACATCCATCTTTTATAATATAGATATCTCTTATCCAATTTCTCTTTTCCAATATCTATTATCCAATTTCTCTTGATAACATCCATCTTTTATAATATAGATATCTCTTATCCAATTTCTCTTTTCCAATATCTCTTATCCAATTTCTCTTGATAACATCCCTCTTTTATAATATAGATATCTCTTATCCAATTTCTCTTTTCCAATATCTCTTATCCAATTTCTCTTGATAACATCCCTCTTTTATAATATAGATATCTCTTATCCAATTTCTCTTTTCCAATATCTCTTATCCAATTTCTCTTGATAACATCCCTCTTTTATAATATAGATATCTCTTATCCAATTTCTCTTTTCCAATATCTCTTATCCAATTTCTCTTGATAACATCCCTCTTTTATAATATAGATATCTCATATCCAATTTCTCTTTTCCAATATCTCTTATCCAATTTCTCTTGATAACATCCCTCTTTTATAATATAGATATCTCTTATCCAATTTCTCTTTTCCAATATCTCTTATCCAATTTCTCTTGATAACATCCCTCTTTTATAATATAGATATCTCTTATCCAATTTCTCTTTTCCAATATCGCTTATCCAATTTCTCTTGATAACATCCCTCTTTTATAATATAGATATCTCTTATCCAATTTCTCTTTTCCAATATCTCTTATCCAATTTCTCTTGATTACATCCAACTTTTATAATATAGATATCTCTTATCCAATTTCTCTTTTCCAATATTTCTTATCCAATTTCTCTTGATAACATCCAACTTTTATAATATAGATATCTCTTATCCAATTTCTCTTTTCCAATATCTCTTATCCAATTTCTCTTGATAACATCCCTCTTTTATAATATAGATATCTCTTATCCACTTTCTCTTTTCCAATATCTCTTATCCAATTTCTCTTGATAACATCCCTCTTTTATAATATAGATATCTCTTATCCACTTTCTCTTGTCCAATATATCTTATCCAATTTCTCTTGATAACATCCCTCTTTTATAATATAGATATCTCTTATCCAATTTCTCTTGATTACATCCCTCTTTTATAATATAGATATCTCTTATCCAATTTCTCTTGTCCAATATCTCTTATCCAATTTCTCTTGATAACATCCCTCTTTTATAATATAGATATCTCTTATCAAATATCTCTTTTCCAATATCTCTTATCCAATTTCTCTTCATAACATCCCTCTTTTATAATATAGATATCTCTTATCCAATTTCTCTTTTCCAATATCTCTTATCCAATTTCTCTTGATAACATCCCTCTTTTATAATATAGATATCTCTTATCAAATTTCTCTTTTCCAATATCTCTTATCCAATTTCTCTTGATAACATCCCTCTTTTAAAATATAGATATCTCTTATCCAATTTCTCTTGTCCAATATCTCTTATCCAATTTCTCTTGATAACATCTCTCTTTTATAATATAGATATCTCTTATCCAATTTCTCTTTTCCAATTTCTCTTATCCAATTTCTCTTGATAACATCCCTCTTTTATAATATAGATATCTCTTATCCAATTTCTATTTTCCAATATCTCTTATCCAATTTCTCTTAATTACATCCCTCTTTTATAATATAGATATCTCTTATCCAATTTCTCTTTTCCAATATCTCTTATCCAATTTCTCTTGATAACATCCCTCTTTTATAATATAGATATCTCTTATCCAATTTCTCATGTCCAATATCTCTTATCCAATTTCTCTTGATAACATCCCTCTTTTATAATATAGATATCTCTTATCCAATTTCTCTTTTCCAATATCTCTTATCCAATTTCTCTTGATAACATCCCTCTTTTATAATATAGATATCTCTTATCCAATTTCTCTTTTCCAATATCTCTTATTCAATTTCTCTTGATAACATCTCTCTTTTATAATATAGATATCTCTTATCCAATTTCTCTTTTCCAATATCTCTTATCCAATTTCTCTTGATAACATCTCTCTTTTATAATATAGATATCTCTTTTCCAATTTCTCTTGATAACATCCCTCTCTTATAATATAGATATCTCTTATCCAATTTCTATTGTCCAATATCTCTTATCCAATTTCTCTTGATAAAATCCCTCTTTTATAATATTGATATCTCTTATCCAATTTCTCTTTTCCAATATTTCTTATCCAATTTCTCTTGATAACATCCCTCTTTTATAATATAGATATCTCTTTTCCAATTTCTCTTGATAACATCCCTCTCTTATAATATAGATATCTCTTATCCAATTTCTCTTGTCCAATATCTATAATCCAATTTCTCTTGATAACATCCCTCTCTTATAATATAGATATCCCTTATCCAATTTCTCTTGTCCAATATCTATAATCCAATTTCTCTTGATAAGATCCCTCTTTTATAAATAGATATCTCTTATCCAATTTCTCTTTTCTAATATCTCTTATCCAATTTCTCTTGATAACATCCCTCTTTTATAATATAGATATCTCTTATCCAATTTCTCTTTTCCAATATCATCCCTCTCTTATAATATAGATATCTCTTATCCAATTTCTCTTGTCCAATATCTCTTATCCAATTTCTCTTGATAACATCCCACTTTTATAATATAGATATCTCTTATCCAATTTCTCTTTTCCAATATCTCTTATCCAATTTCTCTTGATATCATCCCTCTTTTATAATATAGATATCTCTTATCCAATTTATCTTTTCCACTATCTCTTATCCAATTTCTCTTGATAACATCCCTCTTTTATAATATAGATATCTCTTATCCAATTTCTCTTTTCCAATATCATCCCTCTCTTATAATATAGATATCTCTTATCCAATTTCTCTTGTCCAATATCTCTTATCCAATTTATCTTGATAACATCCCTCTTTTATAATATAGATATCTCTTATCCACTTTCTCTTTTCCAATATCTTTTATCCAATTTCTCTTGATAACATCCCTCTTTTATATTATAGTTATCTCTTATCCAATTTCTCTTGTCCAATATATCTTATCCAATTTCTCTTGATAACATCCCTCTTTTATAATATAGATATCTCTTATCCAATTTCTCATGTCCAATATTTCTTATCCAATTTCTCTTGATAACTTCCCTCTTTTATAATATAGATATCTCTTATCCAATTTCTCTTGATAACATCTCCCTCTTATAATATAGATATCTCTTATCCAATTTCTCTTGTCCAATATTTCTTATCCAATTTCTCTTGATAACATCCCTCTTTTATAATATAGATATCTCTTATCCAATTTCTCTTTTACAATATCTCTTATCAAATTTCTCTTGATAACATTCATCTTTTATAATATAGATATCTCTTATCAAATTTCTCTTTTCCAATATCTCTTATCCAATTTCTCTTGATAACATCCCTCTTTTATAATATTGATATCTCTTATCCAATTTCTCTTTTCCAATATCTCTTATCCAATTTCTCTTGATAACATCCCTCTTTTATAATATAGATATCTCTTATCCAATTTCTCTTTTCCAATATCTCTTATCCAATTTCTCTTGATAACATCCCTCTTTTATAATATAGATATCTCTTATCCAATTTCTCTTTTCCAATATCTCTTATCCAATTTCTCTTGGTAACATCCCTCTTTTATAATATAGATATCTCTTATCCAATTTCTATTTTCCAATATCTATAATCCAATTTCTCTTGATAACATCCAACTTTTATAATATAGATATCTCTTATCCAATTTCTCTTTTCCAATATCTCTTATCCAATTTCTCTTGATAACATCCCTCTTTCATAATATAGATATCTCTTACCCAATTTCTCTTTTCCAATATCTCTTATCCAATTTCTCTTGATAACATCCCTCTTTTAAAATATAGATATCTCTTATCCAATTTCTCTTGTCCAATATCTCTTATCCAATTTCTCTTGATAACATCCTTCTTTTACAATATAGATATCTCTTATCCAATTTCTCTTTTCCAATATCTCTTATCCAATTTCTCTTGATAAAATCACTCTTTTATAATATTGATATCCCTTATCCAATTTCTCTTGATAACATCCCTCTTTTAAAATATAGATATCTGTTATCCAATTTCTCTTGTCCAATTTCTCTTATCCAATTTCTCTTGATAACAACCCTCTTTTACAATATAGATATCTCTTATCCAATTTCTCTTTTCCAATATCTCTTATCCAATTTCTCTTGATAACATCCCTCTTTTATAATATTGATATCTCTTATCCACTTTCTCTTTTCCAATATCTCTTATCCAATTTCTCTTGATAACATCCCTCTTTTATAAAATAGATATCTCTTATCCAATTTCTCATGTCCAATATCTCTTATCCAATTTCTCTTTATAACATCCCTCTTTTATAATATAGATATCTCTTATCCAATTTCTCTTTTCCAATATCTCTTATCCAATTTCTCTTGATAACATCCCTCTTTTATAATATAGATATCTCTTATCCAATTTCTCTTTTCCAATATCTCTTATTCAATTTCTCTTGATAACATCTCTCTTTTATAATATAGATATCTCTTATCCACTTTCTCTTGTCCAATATATCTTATCCAATTTCTCTTGATAACATCCCTCTTTTATAATATAGATATCTCTTATCCAATTTTTCTTGATTACATCCCTCTTTTATAATATAGATATCTCTTATCCAATTTCTCTTGTCCAATATCTCTTATCCAATTTCTCTTGATAACATCCCTCTTTTATAATATAGATATCTCTTAT
>CM061132.1:70806167-70831792 GCA_030789695.1 Scilla litardierei
AAACCATAGGGGGGTGGTACTAATTTTGGAGAAAACATAGGGGGGTCGGTACTAAATAACCCAAAAATTTAAAAAATTGTCCGGAGTTCCGTAAAATCATCAAAAATGTCCGTTGGTACCGGGAGATCTAATCTTCAAACTAGAAAAATAAGAAAAGACAAAATGGGCCAAAAAATCATATCATTTAATCAAAGATCCATATCTACCAGAAAATAAAAAAATTGTCCCGAGCTAAGAAAATCCGCAAAAATGTCCGTTGGAACCGGGAGATCGCGATCTTCAATTAAAAAAATAAGAGACTACAAACTTATGCTATGAAAATCATATCATTTAATGAAAAGATCCATTTCTTACATAAAATGTAGAAAATAGCTCCGAGCTCAAAAAAATCTGCAAAAATGTCCGTTGGAATCAGGAGATCCTTCAACTGAAAAATAAGATAAGACAAAATTACGCCAAAAATTATATCAGTTAATAAAAAGATCCAGTCTTTCAAAAAATGTAGAAAATAGTCTTGTGGTCAGAAAAATTCGCAAAAATGTCCATTGGAACAGGGAGATCGCCATTTTCGACCGAAAAATATTATATGACAAACTTAGTCTATGAAAATCATATCATTTAATAAAAAGATCCATAAAATGTTTGTTGAAACCAAGAGATCGTCATCTTCAACTAAAAAATAAAAGAAGACAAACTGAGGCTATAATAATCATAGTATTTAATAAAAGGATCCATGTCTCCAATAAAATGTAGAAAATAGCCCCGAGCTTAGAAAAATTCCGAAAAATGTCTGTTGGAACCGGGAGATCGCCATTTTCAACTGAAAAATAAAGAAGACAATAGGCCATCAAAATCATAAGATTTAATATAAATATTCATATCTAAAATAAAATGTAGAAAATAGCACAGAGCTCAAAAAAATCCAGTAAAACATCCGTTGAAACCGGCAAATCGCCATCTTCAACGAAAAAATAAGTGAAGACAAAATTAGGCCAAAAAATCATTTCATTTAAGAAAACTATCCATATCTTCAATACAATGAAGAAAAATAGGCCAAAATATCATACAATTTAACAAAATGATACATATCTTCCAAAAATGTGGAAAATAGCTCGGAGGTTAGAAAAATCCGCCAAAATGTTCGTTGAAACCAGGAGATCGCTATCTTCAACTGGAATATAAGAGAAGACCAAATTAGGCTTAAAATCATATCATTTAATAAATAGATAGACATGTTCAACTTAAAAATAAGAGAAGACAAAATTAGGCTACAAAAATCATATCATTTAATAAAAAGATACACATCTTCAATAAAATCTAAAAAAAGCTCGGAGCTCAGAAAAATCAAATGTCCGTCGGGAGATTGTTATCTTCAACTAGAGATGGCAATAATGGCCTGACCCGCCCGGCCCGACCTGGCCCGACCCGGTTTTAACCTGGCCCAACCCGGCCCGCAGCAAGGTCGGGGCAAGCTTGGGCTTTGTAAGCGCCACGGCCCGCCCCGACCCGCCCCAGTAAACTATAGAGGTTTACTATTTTGATGCGGACCATGCAGTCAGCGAATAACCCATAACGCATACTCTATTCCACGGTTCTCCTAATTGGGCCAATTCCCAATTCCACATTACCAAATAAATCAAAATTCTCCCAATTCACAAATAAAATTTTATTTGAGATTCATATGGATGGCACTAATGACTTGACCCGACCGGCCCGACCCGGTTTTGGTAAGAAAGAACCCGCCCCCGCCCTGGCCTGTAGATGGGTCGGGGCAAGCTTGGGTAGTTAAATACCCGTCCCGCCCCACAATATTGCCATTCCTATCTTCAACTAGGGCAAAAATCATATCATTTAATAAAAAGATACATATATTCCAGAAAATTTAGAAAAAAGCCACGAGATCAGAATAATATGCAAAAATGTCTGTTGGAACCGAAAGATCGCTATCTTCAACTGAAAAATAAGAGAATACAAAATAAGACCATAAAAATCATATCATCTAAAATAAATATATATATCTTCCAGAATGTGTAGAAAATAGCCTGGAGCACATAAAAATACACAAATATTTCCATTGGAGCCAAGAAAGGCCATGTTCAACTGAAAAAAATAAGAGAAGATAAATGTAAACTATAAAAATAGTATCATTTAATAAAAAGTTTTGTATCTTCCAAAAATGTAGAAAATAGCACCGAATTCAAAAATCTCCACAAAAATTTACGTTGGAACCAGGAGATCGCCATCTTCTACTTAAAATAAAAGAAGACAAAATTAGGCTGTAAAATCATATCATTTAATAGAAAGATTCATATCTTACAGTAAATGTAGAAAATATCCGGGAGCTTAGAAAAATCCGCAAAAATATTTGTTGGAACCGGGAGATCGTCATCTTCAACTTAAAAATAGAGAAGTCAAAATTAGGCCAAAAATCATATCATTTCATAAATGGATCCTTATCTTCCAGAAATGTAGAAAACAGCCTCAAGTTAAGAAAAATCCGCAAAATGTCCACTGCAACCTAGAGATCCCCATCTTCAAGAAAAAAAAATAAGAAAAGACAAACGTAGCCAATAAAAATCATATCAGGTATAAAAATATAGTAAATAGCACCGAGCTAATAAAAATCTACAAAAATGTCCGTTGGAACAGGGAGATCGCCATCTTCAACTGAAAAATAAGAGAAGACAAAATTAGGCCAAAAATCATATCATTTAATAAAAAGATCTATATCTTCCAGAAATTTTAGAAAATAACCCCGAGGTCAGAATAATATGCAAAATGTGCGTTTGAAAAGGGAGATTGCTATCTTCAACTGAAAAATAAAAGAAGACAAAATGAGGCCAATAAATCATATCATTTAATAAAAAGATCCATAACTTCTCGAAAATGTAGAAAAATAGCCACGAGCACAGAAAAATATGCAAAAATGTCCCTTAGAACCTGGAGATAGCCATCTACAACTGAAAAATAAGAGATGACAAAATTAGTTTATTAAAATCATATCATTTAATATAAAGATTCATATTATACAAAAAATATAGTTATAGCTCGTAGCTCAAAATAAATCCGCACAAATGTCCATTGAAACATATAGATCGCCATCTTCAAAGTAAAAAAGAGAAACAAAATTAGGCCAAAAATTCACATCAGTTCATAAAAACAGACATGTCTTCCAAAAAATGTGGAAAAATAGTCTCAAGCTAAAAATTCTTTAAAAATGTCTGTTGGAACGGGGAGATCACCATCTTCAATTGAAAAAAAATAAGAGAAGACCAACGTAGACGATAAAAATCAAAGTATTTAATAAAAAGTTCTATATCTTCCTTAAAATGTAGAAAATAGCATCGAACTCAAAACAATACGCAAAAATGTCCGTTGGAACCGAGAGATAGCCATCTTCAAATGAAAAATAAGAGAAGACAAACTTAATCTATAAAATCATATCATTTAATAAAAAGATACATAAATTTCCAAAAATGTAGAAAATAGTACCGAGCTCAGAAAAATCAGGAAAAAAAGTTCGTTGGAACTAAGAGATCGCATTTTTCAACTGAAAAATAACTTCCCGAAAATGTTAAAAAATAGTTCCGAGCTCAGAAAAATCCGAAAAGAATTCTGTTGCAACTGGGAGATCGCCATCTTCAACTGGAATATAAGAGAAGACAAAATTAGGCTTAAAAATCATATCATTTAATAATAAGATCACCATCTTCAACTGAAAAATAAGAGGACAAATTTAGGCTTTAAAATTAGATCAATTAATAAAAAGATACAAATGTTTCATAACATGTTGAAAATAGTACCAAGCTCAGAAAATGATATATAAAATTCTAATCAGTTGAAGATGGCGATATCCCAGTTACAATGGACATTTTTATAGAAGAAGTTTGAGATTTCCTGGTTCTGAATTTTGTCTTCTCTTATATTTCAGTTGAAGATGGCGATATCCTGGTTTCAACGGACATTTTTTGGCCTAATTTTGTCTTCTACGATATCATTTAATTAAACGTCCATATCTTCTAGAAAATGTGAAAAATAACCTGGAGTTCAGAAAAATCCGTAAAAATGTTCGTTGGAATCGGGGTATCGCCATTTTTAAACGAAATATAAGAGAAGACAAAATAAGGCGAAATATCATATCATTTAATAAAAAGATCGTCATCATCAACTGGAAAATGAGAGGAGACAAAATTAGGCAACAAAAACCATATCAAATAATATAAAGATCCTTATCTTTGAGAAAATAGCCCCGAGCTCAAAAAATCAAAAATAGGCTATAAAAATCATATCATTTAATATAAAGATCCATATATTATAGAAAATAAAGAAAATTGCCTGGAGCCCAGAAAAATCTGCAAAAATATCCGTTAGAACCGGGAGATCGCCATCTTTAACGAAAAAAATATGAGAAGACAAAAGTAATCCAAAAAATCATATCATTTAATAAAAAGATACATATCTTCCAGAAAATCTAGAAAAATAGCCCCGAGCTAAGAAGAAACCGTAAAAATGTTCATTGGAACCAGGAGATCGCCATCTTTAACTGAAAAATAAGAGAAGGCAAACTTAGGCTATAAAAATCATATCATTTAATAAAAAGATATATATCTTCTTAAAATTTAGAAAATAACCCAGAGATTAGAAAAATATGCAAAAAATTCCGTTGGAAACGAGATATTACCATCTTCGACTAAAAAATAACAGAAGACAAACTTAGTCTATAAAAATCATATCATATAATAAAATGAACCACATCTATATTACATATGAGGGATGTTTTTGAACTTATCCTATGTGGCAATGTCATGTTAAAAAATTGGGGGAAAAAAATTGGGGGAAACAACAGTTTTGAAACTTTTTTGAAAACCAAAAATCTATAATACACGAGGGATGTTTTTGGGGGGAAACTTCTTGGGGGAAAATGAAATCCTTCAAATTTAGGTCGGGTGACAACGCAATGCTTCTTGCATCTCTTTCAGCACTCTTTTTACCCGAGATTTTTTTCGCTTGGAGAGACAACTCTGATCTGTGTTTATTTCCCCCCTTAATTTCTTTGATATCTTGGCGATTTCTTTGAAAAGGAATCAACGGAATTTGGCACAATAATTCCAGCATCGGGACTTCTTGGAGAGACATCTCTCTCTTTGAAATCTAGCGCAATGTTTACTTTTCCAGCATCGGGCTTCTTAAAGAAGCATTGTGTTTATTTTTCCGCTTGGAGAGACATCTCTCTCTTTCCCCACTTTATTTATTATAACCTAAGATGAAATCTACAAGCTGCACTCTTTTATTTGAGCTGGCGCATTAATTGATACTCTGAGAAAAATATGATACTCTCAATCTCTTGATCTGTGTTTATTTTCCCCCCTTAATTTCTAAAGAGTCCCAATGCTCTCTCAATCTTACCATGCTCTGAAAGATGAAGGCCAAGGTACATCACAATAATTAATCAGATCCTCTTCTTTCTCTTAAAAATCTGATATTTATCATTTAGTTTTATTATTACAGTCTGGAATTGTGAATGATTTGATGGCAGAAGGGAGGCATGCATTCTCATCTGCGGTGTTCCCTTGCCCTTCGTTGACAAACAAAGAGGTGAAGGCAGATATGAGATCGATTGGATGGAAGATGTACAGCTGTTTCAACTGTTTGCCTTTTCTAAGTATTAGTGTTGTAGATTTTTTGGGCTTTTGCTGACAATTTAAGCACCTTAAGCACAAAATGTTATTCTAATGTGGAATTAAACTAGGCGTCTGCTCCACCAAATATGTCTCAAATACATGAAAGTTCCATGGATTTCATAACAGCATTATGCCATGTAAAACCAAATTGTAAGTAGTTCATTTTTGCTGACATAGGAGGAGAGTTAGCATGGTGAGTTAGGGAATTGGTCAAATGTCTTTGTTGTTGTGTGTAATCTGTATTAATTTGATTGGGAAATTTTTGAGATTAATTAGCCTAATTTAATGTAACTAATATTTTTAATAGACAGTTTTAGAGGCATAATATGTTGTTATTGTCTTTGTATTGCATTAGTCATTAACAGTAGTATTCTGCAAGCAACAAATTGATTACGAAGTGTCCATTCTGTCATTTGGTATAATTAAAAGCCATTTTGTCATATGATTGCACTTGATCATAATGTCGTATCCATTGTCAATTAAATGGATGGTGACAATCCCTTCTCTTTAGTGCAGGTTAAGCATTATTCCACTAATTCCACTTTTATTAGCCTTTTGTGGTGGAGCTATTTTAGGACAGTAAAAAACCAACATACTTGCAGATTTCATCTCAGGTCAAATAAAGTAGATGCATTATCAACCAACAAGTGGATTTGTAATTGCATCACCTTTGTCTGTTCGGCTAACCCCCTATGGCTCTTATGGCAAGCATTCTGAATGTCAAAGGATTGGAAGAACTACTACATTTAACTTGGATTAAAGAGTTATCCCAACACCCCACTTTCATGGGGGGAGAGAGGAGCCATGACATTAAAACTACACCTTACAGCTGGTATAAATAGAGCCATGTTAGGATAACTTGATAACATGATGTCAAATGTAACTATTGTTTTATGGCAAATTATACATATATTTTGATTAAATATATCCATGGCAAATTCGTACTGTTTAATTTTTTATGTTCCTTTTAGTGGCTTTTTGCAATGGTATGCATGAGAGCTTTTTGTCAACACATGGTGGGACAAGGAGACTGTGATCGATTATGGGATTAACGAGGATTTGTGATTATGAATTTGTTTCTCCAAATATAGGTGAATTCTACAAGACAAACCAGTGGGAACTGGATTCAGCTTCATCGAGGATAATAGTGCATTGATGAAAACTGATGTTGATGCCACAGAGGAGTCCTTCATTTGTTGTGGCTGAATCATATGGATGCAAGTATGCCTCACTCTTGGATTATCAATCGTTAATGTGATCAAAGCCAAATAATTGAAGCTCAAATTAAAGGTAAGACTGCAATCTTTTTCCTTTTTTCCTGCATTAAATTTCAATAATAATTTGTAGTAACTGTTTGCTTGCAATGTGCAGGTGTTGCTTTGGGAGATAGTTGGATTTCACCTAAAAATATTGTGGTGAATTCCGTAACTTTTCTTTTGATTGTTAATTTATAAATAAATTGTGATGATTTTAAATGATTTTATGGGGGAGGTTGATGTTGCTATTGGATTGCATAGTTGTTTGTTCGAAATGATATTTTTCTGCATATTTGTTGAAATTTTATGGGTTTCTTATGCTGTCATATAGTTTAGGGTAGTTCCATTGTGTAAGTTGAAGCAAAAAAATGTTGTTTTAAGTACTATTTTAGTGAGAAATATTTTGTTGTTTTTAAGAACTATTTTGATGAGATATATGATCGGGTTCGCTTACCTCTATATTAGCCCATATGTTGCGGTGAATGGAATTTAGGGAAAAAATCATATCGTTTTAAAACTTTTTTAAAATTTTTTATTAAGGCCCATTTTAGTTTTCTCTTCTATTTGATCAATAGAGTTTTCCCAATTTGGGGCCTTTCAAGGTGGGCAGTTCATGCAACTTGAATACCAAATTGAACTGACTATGTTACTTTCAAGGTAAGAAGCTATCATCATCATCATCCTTCCATTTTATTCATTGTACAATTTTGTTGATGCTTAAATTATGCAACTTCATTGCAAGTGTCTGATATGTGTCTGATATGATATATGTCTGCTATGCTTAAATTATGCAACTTCATGGCAAGTGTTCTTATGTCATTTAAGTTCTTATGCAATGTAGTTTTATGACGCATTTGATTATATAAATAGTCCTCTATAAGTTTTGTATGTAACTCATAATTTAGATTTTGTAAATTTCGAGCAATTCTTTGATGTTGTGTTTAACCGGCCTTATTTGTCTCTCAATTATCTTCCTTTTTTCTGTTTTTTTAAAAAATTTCTTCTGAATGATATGGTACATCTTAATTTTCTTCGTATTGTTGGGTTTTATCTTTTCAAAAAATCTGACGATTTCTAGGCTTTAAAAATTAGCAAATCATGATCATCCAACTGGTCAAATATGAAGTTATTGGTAAAAATATAATTGTTTAAATTATCTTCGGTCAGTATCCTACTAAAATACTCTTCTTTCGACCGTTGTGTGGTATGAATTATTGGTATATCCGAATATGATCATGCTTCTGTTTTAAATATTGAGGGGGAAATGGGGTGATGTTATCATCGTGTAACCTAGGGAACTACTTTCTTTCTTAATTCCAAATTTTTTTAGTTTCTATTCGATGTTTATGTAAATCCAGTCATATATCTTAATTGCTTCAATTATGATATTATAGCTTCTGATCATTAGAATTTGTTTTTCTTCCCCCTTTCTCCCTGGGTAACACATGAATTTTATGTATATGTGGGTTATTAGCATGAATGAAGCTCTAATGCTGAAACAAGTAGAATCTGAAGTTGCTAAAAGGGAAAAAATGCTTTTGTGTATGTGGTCTTTGTTCTATGTGTAGGCATCATAGGATCATGTTATGAAGTTTCTTTAGCTCTCTCTCTTTGCCTTAACCTAATGCTGGCTTTCTTTAGTATTCAATGGGTCTAATAGAATGAAAATACTAAATCATTCCGGCTGCAATCATCAATGTCATGATTTTATGACAAATTTTCTGAAAACCCAATTAGCTCTGCTAATACTCAGTCTATGCAAAGAATACTACATTTCAGGTTCTTGTACAAAGACAGCCTTTATAATAGATCATATGTCACTGTGTTTTCCTTATGAGCAGAAATATCATAAATATCATCGTTTGCTGCAATTTGAAGTGTTACTATATAAATTTTACATATGAGAGGATCAATCACAGACATGCTTCATTTTATCCAAGAATGAATCAGCTCCCATGACCTCATCTACTAGAAAACTGGGTCAAAATCTATCTTCTTTTACAAAACATTTTTCTTGATTCTAGAACCTAGAAAAGAAGCCGTTCCAACTTTTAACAATAGTACTATTGAAAGAAGATGAGTAGAAAAAAGGCAAATTAACCTCCTCCCAAACAAACACACAAACACACACGTTAGTAAAGCAAAAGAACAATATACCACTAGTTCAAAAATCATACTTTACCTACTTCCAAGAGAGTTTATTCCACCTACGATGTCAATAATCTACACTAAGCAACCCATTGGACCTCAAACTGAAATGTGTGGCATACATAGAGAATCCACATTGCCATCTTGAGTATGCCATTTGAATACTTAATCTTCATTTGGGTTAGAATTTTTATTTTTCTAGGATGAAACTAATGTTAATTGCTTTCAAATTGGGATTTGCTTACTAATGGATGCTGGTTTTGTGACAGTTAAAATAAATTTCATGTGCTAGAGAGTTGAAGCTAACCTGTTGAAAATTTTAGAAGCAAATACATATTTTACCTATATTTCATTTGGCAAAATCAATTGGGGCTTGTAATTAGGATTGTTGGATCCATTGAATGATATGTGTGTGTTATATCGTTGTTAAACTGCAGATCTCCATGTGTGTGTCATATCATTGAAAAACTGCACATCACATTAAAAAAATTTCAAGGTATGGAAGATTTTGAATGGGGGGAGGATTTTTAATATGGGAAATATTTTGAGTGGGGGAAAGTTTTGAATGTGATGTTCCCTAAGGGCACATGTTATGACTATCTTCTATAATAAAATTGAGGGACTTTTTTGAATCGGGTTGCTGATTATGACAAAAGTATGGATAGAAAGATGGATGTGATTGAATATTAAGAAATCAATAGTTAGGATGAGATTTTGCAAAAAATTTGGATGGAAACCCCAAAATTTTTGAGAGGAACTAAATTTGGAGGGAGGTTGGGAAACTAAATTCTCTGAAGGAGCTAATTTATTTGGGGAACTAAATAACAATTATTGCACTTTAGTTAATGGTGTTCGTCTAAAATTAGGGGATACATGATTTCAATGGAGAAATATTCTAAATGAACCGTGCCCTTATGGCACGGGTTATGACTAGTCTTCAATAAACTGTAGAAAACATTCCCGAGCTTAGAAAATTTTATAAAAATGTCTGTTGGAACCAAGAGTTCACCATCTTCAAATACAAAATAGGAGAAGACAAATTTAGGCCAACAAATCATATCATTTAATAAAAACATCCATAACTTCCCAAAAATATAGAAAAATAGTTCCGAGCTCAGAAAAATCTAAAAAGAATTCTGTTGGAACCTGGAGATTGATATGTTCAACTGAAAAATAAGAGAAGGCAAAATTAGGCTACGAAAACATATTATTTAATAAAAAGATCCATATCTTCAATAAAATGTAAAAAAAGCACTGAGCTCAGAAAAATACGTAAAAATGTCTGTTGGAAGATCGTCATCTTCAACTGAAAAATAAGAGAAGACAAAATTTGGCTATAAAAATCATATCATTTAATCTAAAGATCCATATCTTAATGAAAATGTATAAAATAGCTCAGAGCTCAGAAAAAATAAGAGAAGACAAACTTAGTCTATAAAAATCATATCATTAAAAAAATCCATATCTTCTATAAACTGTAGAATATAGTTTCAAGTTTAGAAAAATCCGCAAAAATGACCGTTGGAACCAGGAGATCAACATCTTCAACTGAAAAAAATCAGAAAAGATAAAATTAGGCTATAAAAATCATATCATTTAATAAAAAGATTCATATCTTATAGAAAATTTAGAATTGCCCCGAACTCAAAAAATCAACAAAAATGTCCGTTGGAACCTGTCGATCGCCATCTTCAACGAAAAAATAGGCCTAAAAATCTATCATTTAATAAAACGATCTATAACTTTCCAAAAATGTAGAAAAATTGCCCTGACCTCAAAAAAGCTACAAAAATATCCGTTGGCAACGGGAAATCACCATCTTCAACTAAAAAAACAAGACAAGACAAACTTAGGCTATAAAAATCATATCATTTAAAATAAAAATCCATATCTTACAGAAAATTTAGGAAATAGCCCAGAGCTCATAAACATCCTCACAAATTTCCAGTTGAAATGGGTTATCTCCATCTGCAATAGTTAAAAGAGAAGATAAATTTAGACAAAAAAATCATATCAATTAATAAAAAGATCCAAAACTTACTGAAAATGTAGAAAAATAGTCCCAAGCTCATAAATATTGGTAAAAATGTCCGTTGAAAGCAGTATATCATCATCTTCAAGTGAAAAATAAGAGAAGACAAAATTAGGCTACAAAAATCATATCATTTAATAAAAAGAGCCATATCTTCAATAAAATGTAGAAAATAGCACCGAGCTCAGAAAAATCCGCAAAAATGTACGTTAGAACCAGGAGATGGCCATCTTCAACTGAAAGATAAGAGAAGACAAAATTAGTCTGTGAATATCATACCATTTAATCTAAAGATACTTTTCTTAGATAAAATGTAGAAAATAGCACAGAGCTTAGAAAAATCAGCAAAAATGCCTGTTGGATCCGGGAGATCGCCATCTTCATATGAAAAATATGAGCCAAAAAAATTTGGCCAAAAATCATATTATTTAATAAAACGATTCATATCTTTCAGAAAATATAGAAAATAGCCTCTTATTCAAAAAAAATCCTCAAAAATCTTTGTGCGAACCGTGAGAAGGACATCTTCAACTTAAAAAAAATTAGAGAATACTACATTAGGCCAAAAAATCATATCATTTAATAAAATGATTCATATCTTACGTAAAAAGAATAAAAATAGCCCCAAGCTAACAAAAATAGGTAAAAATGTCCGCTGGAATCGATAGATTGCAATATTCAACTGAAAAATAAGAGAAGAAAAACGTATGATATAAAAATCATATCATTTAATTAAAAATTCATAACTTTTCGAAAATGTAGAAAAATTGCCCCGAGCTCAGAAAAACCACAGAAATGTCCTTTGGAACCTGGAGATCGACATCTTCATCTGAAAAATAAGAGATGTCTTAAATTATAAAAATCATACCATTCAATATAAAAAATTTTATTATGCAAAAAATATAGAAAATAGCTCGGATCACAAAAAATACGCACAAATATCCATAGAAAATAGCTCGGAGCACAAAAAAATCCGCACAAATATCCATTGGAACAGGGAGATCGCCATCTTCAAATTAAAGAAAGAGAAGACAAACTTAGGTCAAAAGTCATATCATTTAATAAAAAGGTACATAACTTTCAGAAAATGTAGAAAACTCCGTGAAATGTCTGTTGAAATTGGGAGATCGCCATCTTCAACTGAAAAAATAAGAGAATACAAATGTAGGCTATAAAAATGGTATTATTTAATAAAAAGTAATATTTCTTCCATATAATGTAGAAAATAGCACCAAGCCTAAAAAAGACGCAAAAATGTTTGTTGGAACCAGAAGATCACCATCTTCTACTGAAAAATAAGAGAAGACAAAATTAGGATATACAAATCATATCATTTAATAATAAGATCGATAAAATTCCAAAAATGTAGAAAATAGCCCTTAGCTCAGAAAAATCTGCAAAAATGTTCATTGAAACCGGGAGATCGCCATATTCATCTAAAAATAAGAGAAGAAAAAATTAGTTCAAAAAATCATATCATTTAATAAAAATATCCATTCCTGAAAATGTAAAAAATAGCCGCGAGCTCAGAAAAATGGAAAAAAATGCCCGTTGAAACTGGGAGATCGCCAACTTCCCCTGAATAATAAGAAAAGACAAAATTAGGTTATAAAAATCATATCGTTTAATATAAAGATTCAAATCATACAGAAAATGTAGAAAATAGATTGGAGCTCAGAAAAATCCGAAAAAATGTCCCTTGGAACATTATATCGTCGTCTTCAACTGAAAAATAAAAGAAGACTAAATTAGGCCAAAATCATATCATTTAATAAAAAGAGGCATATCTACCATAAAATATAGAAACTATCACCGAGCTCAGGAAAATCCGCACAAATGTCCATTGGAACCGGGAGATCGCAATATTCAACTAAAAAAAGAGAAGACGTAAATTAGTCCAAAAAAATCATATCATTGGAGGGGATAAGTGAGGTAGATGAGACGCGTCCCGCTGCACAGGGCTACGAGGCAGGAAGTCGATGACAGATGCCGCAAAACCCCCAGATTTCCTATCATCCAGAAAATGGATTAAAAAGCCCAAAGCTAAGAAAAATCTGCAAATATGTCTGTTGGAACCGGGAGATCGCCATATTCAACTGAAAAATATGAGAAGACAAAATTAGGCTACAAAAATCTTGTCATTTTATAAACAGATACATATCTTTAATAAAATGTAGAAAATAACCTGGAACTCAGAAAAATCCACAAAATATTCGTTGGAACTGCGAGATCGCCATCTTCAACTGGGAAAAAGGAGAAGTAAAATTAGAATATAAAAATCATATCATTTAATATAAATATTCTTATCTTCCAGAAAGTGTACAAAAAAGCCCTGAGCTAAAAAAATACGCAAAAAATGTCCGTTGGAAACGGGAGATCGCCATGTTCAACTTAAAAATAAATGCAGACAAAATTAGGTCAAAATATCATATCAGTTAATAAAATGATACATATCTTCCAAAAAAGTGGAAAATAGTCCGAAACTCAAAAAATTCTGTAAAAAAGTCCGTTGGAACCGAGAGATCGCTATCCTCAACTGAAAAAATATGAGAAGAAAAAATTCGGTCAAAAAATCATATCATTTAATAAAAAGATCCATAACTTCCCCAAAATGTAGAAAATTAGCCCCGAGCTCAGAAAAATCGAAAAAATGTCCGTTGGAATCGGGAGATCGCCATCTTCAACTGAATAATAGGAGAAGACAAAATTAGGTTATAGAAATCATATCATTTAATATAAACATTCATATCATACATAAAATGTAGAAAATAGCTCGGAGCTCAAAAAAAATCCGAAATAATGTTCGTTGGAACCAAGAGATCGCCATCTTGAACTAAAAAAGAAAACAAAATTAGGCCAAAAATCATATCATTTAATAAAAAGAAACATATCTGCCACAAAATATAGAAAATAGCTCAGAACTCAGAAAAATCCGCACAAATGTCTGTTGGAACCAGGAGACCGCCATATTCAACTAAAAAAGAGAAGACAAAATTAGGCCAAAAATTATATCATTTGATAAAAAGATTCATTTCTCAAGAAACTGTAGAGAAAAGCCCTGAGCTAAGAAAAATCCACAACAATTTTCGTTGGAACCGGGAGATCGCCATATTCAACTGAAAAATATGAGAAGACAAAATTAGGCTACAAAAATCTTGTCATTTTATAAACAGATACATATCTTTAATAAAATGTAGAAAATAACCTGGAACTCAGAAAAATCCACAAAATATTCGTTGGAACTGCGAGATCGCCATCTTCAACTGGGAAAAAGGAGAAGTAAAATTAGAATATAAAAATCATATCATTTAATATAAATATTCTTATCTTCCAGAAAGTGTACAAAATAGCCCCGAGCTCATATAAATCCGTAAAAATGTCCGTTGGAAACGAAAAATCGCCATCTTCAACTAAAATATAAGAGAAGACAAAATTAGGACAAAATATCATATTATTTAATAAAATAATACATATCTTCCAAAAACATGGAAAATAGCCCTGAGCTTAGAAAAATCCGCCAAAATGTTCGTTGAAACCGAGAGATCGCCATCTTCAACCGAAATATAAGAGAAGACAAAATTAAGCCAAAATATCATATCCTTGAATAATGATACATATTATCCAAAAAAGTGGAAAAAGGCTCGGAGCTCAGAAAAATCCATAAAAATGTTCGTTGGAACCGGGAGATCGCCATCTTCAACCGGAATATAAGAGAAGAAAAAATTAGGCAAAAAAACATATCATTTAATAAAAAGATCGCTATCTTCAACTTGAAAATCAGAGAAGACAAATTTAGGATATAAAAATCATGTCAATTAATAAAAAGATCCATGTCTTTTATAAAACATAGAAAATAGCACCAAGCTTAGGAAATGATGTATAAAAATCTTATCAGTTGAAGATGGCAATATTCCGGTTGCAACAGACATTTTTATAGATGAAGAAGGGGAATTCTTGGTTTCGAATTTTGTCTTCTCTTATATTTCAGTTGAAGGTAGCGATTTCTCGGTTTCAACGGACATTTTTGGCCTAATTTTGTCTTCTCTAATATCATTTAACAAAACGATCCATATCTTCCAGAAAATGTGAAAAATAGCCCGGAGCTCAGAAAAATCTGCAAAAAATGTCCGTTGGAACCGGGAGATCGCCATCTTCAATCAAAATAAAAGTGAAGACAAAATAAGGCCAAAAATCATATCATTTAATAAAAAGATCGCCATCATCAACAGGAAAATAAGAAAGACAAAATTAGGCAACAAAAATCATATCAATTAATATAAAGATACTTACCTTCCAAAAATAAAGAAAATAGTCTCGACCTCAGAAACCCAAGCAAAAATTTCTGTTGGAAACGGGAGATCGCGCTCTTCAACTGAAAAATAAGAGAAGACAAAAAGTAGGCCCTAAAAATCATATCATTTAATAAAAAGATCTATATCTTACAGAAAATGTAGAAAGTAGGGAAAGCTCAGAAAAATCCGCAAAAATGTCTGTTGTAACCGGGAGACCACCATCTTCATCTGAAAAAAAAGAGAATGAAAAATTAGGCCATAAAAATCTTATCAATTAATTTAAAGATACACATCTTACAGAAAATCTAGAAAATAGCATGTAGCTCAGAAAAATACGCATAAACTTCCGTTGGAACCGAGAGATCGCCATATTCAAATAAAAAATAAGAGAAGAAAAACTTAGTCTATAAAAAATAATATCAGTTAATAAAAGATCCATGTCTTAAATAAACTATAGAACATAGTTCTGAGTTTAGAAAAATTCGCAAAAATTGTCGTTGGAACAAGGAGATCGACATCTTCAACTAAAAAATCAGAGAAGACAAAATTAGTCTATAAAATTTAATATACAGATTCATATCTCACAGAAAATTTAGAAAATAGCCAGGAGCTTTGCAAAATCCAAAAAATGTCAATTGGAACCGAGCGATCGCCATCTTCAATGAAAAAATGAGAAGACAAAATTAGGCCTAAAAATCATATCATTGAATAAAAAGATCTAAAACTTCCGAAAAGGTAGAAAAATAGTGCCAAGTTCATAAAAGGCCTTAAAAATATCTGTTAGAACCGAAAAATCACCACCTTCAGTTGAAAAATAAGAGAAGACAAAATTCGGCTATAAATATCATATCACTTATTATAAAAATCCATATCTTCCAGAAAATTTAGAAAATAGCCCGGATCTTAGAAAAAACCGTACAAATGTTCGTTGGAAATGGGAGATCACCATCTTCAACTGAAAAAAGAGTAGACTAAATTAAGCCAAAAATCATATCACTTAATAAAAAACTCCATAACTTCCCGAAAATGTAGAAAATGTCACAAGATCAGAAATATCAGCAAAAATGTCCATTGGAAGCGGGAGATCGACATAAGCAAGGGAAAAATAAAAAAGACAAAATTAGGTTAAAAATCATATATTTAAAAAAAGAGTCATATCTCAATAAAATGTAGAAAATAGCCCCGTGCATAGAAAAATTCGCAAAAATGTCCGTTGGAACCGAGAGATCGCCATTTTCAACTGAAAAAATATAAGAGAAGACAAGATTAGGTTATAAAAATCATATCATTTAATCTAACGAGATATATCTTACAAAAATGTAGAAAATAGCCCGGTGCTCAAAAAAACCGCAAAATGTCTGTTGGAACTGGGAGATCGCCATCTTCATCTAAAAATTGAGCAGATAAAATTAGGCCAAAAATCATATTATTTAATAGAACGATCCATATCTTCCAGAAAATGTAAAAAATTGCATCAAGGTCAAAAACATCCGCAAAAATCTTCGTTGGAACCGTGAGAACACAATTTTAAACAGAAAAATAAGAGAAGACAACATTAGGCCAAAAAATCATATCATTAATAAAATGATCCATATCTTCCATAAAATGAAGAAATATAGCCCCAAGCTAACAAAAATCAGTAAAAATGTCCGCTGGAACGAATAGATCCTAATATTCAACTTAAAAAAATAAGAGAGGAAAAACGAAGGATATAAAAATCATGTCATTTAAAAAAATTCATATCTTTCATAAAATGTAGAAAATAGCATCGAGCTTCGAAAAATTTGCAAAAATTTTCGTTGGAATCGGAAGATCGCCAACTTGAACTGAAAAAATAAGAGTATACAAAATTAGGCCAAAAATCATATCATTTAACAAAAATATCCATATCTTCAAGAAATTTAGAAAATACTCGGGAGGTTAGAATAATCTGTAAAAATTCCATAGAAACCGGGAAATTGCCATCTTCAACTGAAAAAATATAAGAAGACAAATTTAGGTCAAAAAATCGTATCATTTAATAAAAAGATAAACAACTTCACGAAAATGTAGAAAAGTAGTCCCGAGCTCAGAAAAATCTGCAAAAATGTCTGTTGGACCCAGGAGATCGCCATCTTCAACTGAAAAAATAAAAGTATACAAAATTAGGCTAAAATCAGATCATTTAATAAAAAAGATTCATATATTCAATAAAATATAGAAAATAGCCCCAGCACAGAAAAATCCCCAAAAATACACGTTGGAACAGGGAGATTGCCAGCTTCAACTAAAAAATAATAGAAGATAAAATTAGGCCAAAAATTATATCATTAATAAAATGATCCATATCTTCCAAAAAAAAATGCAGAAAATAGCCCCGAGCTCAAAACAATCTGCAAAAATATTCGTTGGAACAGAGAGATTGCTACCTTAAACTGAAAATAAGAGAAGACAAAATTAGGTTATAAAATCATGTCTTTAACTTTAAAGATACATATCTTACTGAAAATTTAGAAATGAGCCAGTAGCTCAGAAAAATCGCAAAAATGTCCGTTGGAACCGGAAGATCGCCATCTTAATCTGAAAAATAAGAGAAGACAAAATTAAGCTTTAAAATCAAATTATATAATAAAAAGATCCATATCTTCCTAAAAACGAAGAAAGTAGCCTCTAGGTCAAAACAAATCCACAAAAATATCCGTTGGAACCGAGAGAATGCCATCTTCAACTGATTAATAAGAGAAGACAAAATTGGGCCAAAAATCATATCATTGTATAAAATGGTCCATATCTTCCATAAAATGCTGAAAAAAGCCTCGAACTTATAAAATCAGCAAAAAATGTCAGCTGGAACCCGGAAATTTCCATCTTCATCTGAAAAATATGAGAAGGTAAAATTAGGCCACAAATCATATTATTTATTAAAAAGATAAATAACTTCCAGAAAATATAGAAAATAGCATCTAATCCAAAAAAAATCCGCAAAAACATCTATTAGAACCGGAAGAACGCCATCTTAAACTGAAAAATAAGAGAGACAAAATTAGGCAAAAAACTCATATCATTTAATTAAATGATCCATATCTTCCATTAAATATAGAAAAATAGCCCCAGGGTAAGAAAAATGAGTAATAATGTCCGTTGGAACCGGTAGATCGCCATATTCAACTAAAAAAATTAAGAGAAGACAAACAAAGGATATAAAAATTTCATAATTTAATAAAAAGATCCATATCTTACATAAAATGTAGAAAATAGCACCGAGCTGCGAAAAATCCGCAAATATGTCCATTGGAACTTGCAAATCGCCATCTTCAACTGAAAAATAAGAGAAGACAAAATTATGCCAAAAATCATATCATTTAATAAAAAGAAGCATATCTTCTAGAAAATTTAGAAAATAGCTCGAGGTCAGAATAATCTGCAAAAATGTCCGTTGGAACCGGGAGATCGACATCGTCAACTAAAAAAGAGAAGACAAAATTAGGCCAAAAATCATATCATGTCATTAAAAAATACATATCTTATAGAAAATGTAGACAAATAGTCCCAATCTAAGAAAAGTCCGAAAAAATGTTCGTTAGAACCGGTAGATCGCTTCCTTCCTTGAAAAAATAAGAGAAGAAAAATATAGGCTATAAAAATCATGTCATTTAATAAAAAGATACATTTCTTCCATAAAATGTAGAAAATAGCACCGAGCTCAGAAAAATCTGCAAAAATATCAGTTGGAACTGGGAGATCGCCATCTTCAACTTAAAAATAAGAGAAGGTAAAATTAGGCCAAAAATCAAATCATTTGAAAGATCCATATCTTCCAAAAATTTAGATAATAGTACCGAGGTCAGAATAATCTGCAAAAAAATGTCCGTTGGAACCGGTAGATCGTCATATTCAACTGAAAAAATAAGAGAAGACAAACAATGGATATAAAAATTATATTATTTAATAAAAAGATTCATAACTTCCCGAAAATATAGAAAAATAGACCCGAGCTCAGAAAAATCTGCAAAAATGACCGTTGAAACCGGGAGATCGCCATACTCAACTGAAAAATAAGAGAAGACAAAATTAGGCTATAAAATCATATCATTAATATTAAGATCCATATCTTATAGAAAAAGTAGAAAATTGCCCGGAGCTCAAAAAAATCTGCACAAATGTAAATTGGAAACGGGAGATCGCCATCTTCAATTGAAAAAAAAAGATGAAAAAATTGGGCCAAAAATCATATCATTTAATAAAAATATGCATATCTTCCACAAAAGGAAGAAAAATAGTCCCAAGCTAAGAAAAATCCGCAAAAATTTCTGTTGAAACGAGTAGATCGCCATCTTCAACTGAACAAAATAAGAGAAGACAAATGTAGGCAATAAAAATCATATCATTTAATAAAACAATCATCTTCTTTCATAAAATATAGAAAATAGCACCGAACTCATAAAAATCTGCAAAAATGTCCGTTGGAACAGGGAGATCGCCATTTTTAACAGAAAACTACGAGAAGACAAAATTAGGCCAAAAATCAAATCATTTAATAAAAAGATACATATATTCCAGAAAAATTAGAAAATAGCCTATAGGTCAGAATAATACGCAAAAATGT
Organism: Scilla litardierei; assembly: GCA_030789695.1. Lineage (NCBI taxonomy): Eukaryota > Viridiplantae > Streptophyta > Magnoliopsida > Asparagales > Asparagaceae > Scilla > Scilla litardierei. The sequence continues at coordinate 70,826,162 of CM061132.1, forward strand.
CCGTTGGAACCGAAAGATCGCCATCTTCAACTGAAAAATAAGAGAAGACAACATTAGACCATAAAATCATATCATTTAATATAAAGATTCATATCTTTCAGAATATGTTGAAAATAGTGTGGAGCTCAGAAAAATCTGCAAAAATTTACGTTGGAACCAGGAGATCGCCATCTTCTATTGGAAAAACAGAGAAGACAAATGTAGGCTATAAAACTATCATTTAATAAAAATTTATATATCTTACAGAAAAGGTAGAAAATAGCACCATGCACAAAAATCCGGAAAAATGATCGTTGGAACCGGAAGATCACCTTCTTCAACTGAAAAAAATAAGAGAAGACAAAATTAAGCTATAAAAATCATATCAATTAATATATAGATTCATATCTTACATATCATTTAATAAAATGATATATATCTTCCAAAAAGTGGAAAATAGCCCAGAGCTCAAAAATTCCGTACAAATATCTGTTGGATTTAGTAGATCGCCATCTTCAACTGAAAAAATAAGAGAAGAAAAATTATGTCAAAAAATAATATCATTTAATAAAAAGATTTGTAACTTCCGGAAAAGGTAGAAAATAGCCCTGAACTAAGAAAAATCGACAAAAATGTCTGTCGGAACTAGGAGATCGCCATCTTTAACTGAATAATAAGAGAAGACCAAATTAGGTTATAAAAATCATATCATTTAAAATAAAAATTCATATCATACAGAAAATGTAGAAAATAGCTCAGAGCTCAGAAAAATCCAAAAAGAAACGGGAGATCGCCAACGTCAACTGAAATATAAAAGAAGTCAAAGTTAGGCCAAAAATCATATCATTTAATAAAATGATACATATCTACCATAAAATGTAGAAAATAGCACCGAGCTCTGAAAAATCCACACAAATGTCCATTGGAACAAGGAGATCGCAATATACAACTAAAAAAAGAAGGCAAAATTTAGGCTAAAAAATAATATCATTTAATAAAAAGATTCATATCTTCAAGAAAATCTAAAAAAAGCCCAAAGCTGGGAAAAATCCGCAAAAATGTCTGCTGGAACCAAGAGATCGACATATTCAACTGAAAAATATGAGGAAAAAAATTAGGCTGCAAAAATCTTGTCATCTAAGAAAGAGATTCATATCTTTAATAAAATGTAGAAAATAGCCTGGAGCTCAGAAAAATTCGCAAAAATGTCCGTTGTAACTGGGAGATCGCCATCTTCAACTGAAAAAAATAAGAAAGGAAAGAAAATTAGGAAATAAAAATCATATCATTTAATATAAAGATTGTTGTCTTCTAGAAAGTGTACAAAATAGCTCCGAGCTCAGAAAAATCTGTAAAACTGTCCGTTGGAACTGGGAGATGTCTTCAACCAAAATATAAGAAAAGAAAAAATTAGGGCAAAATATCGAATCATTTAGTAAAATGATACATATCATCTACAAAAGTGGAAAATAGCATGGAGCTCAGAAAAATCCACAAAAATGTCCGTTGGAACCGGGAGATCGCCATCTTCAACTGAAATATAAGGGAAGACAAAATTAGGCCAAAATATCATATTATGAAATAAATAGATCGTAATCAACAACAGGAAAATAAGAGAAGACAAATTTAGCCAATAAAAATCATATTAATTAATAAAAAGATCCATATCTTTCATAAAATGTAGAAAATAGCAACAAGCTCAGAAATGATATATAAAAATCTTATCAGTTGAAGATTATGATATCCCGATTACAATGGATATTTTTATAGATGAAGATGGCGATTTTCCGGTTCTGAATTTTGTCTTTTCTTATATTCAGTTGAAGATGGCGATTTCCCGGTTTTAACGGACATTTTGGCCAAATTTTGTCTTCTCTGATATCATTTAATAAAATGATCCATGTCTTCCAGAAAATGTGAAAAATAGCCCGGAGCTAAGAAAAATCCGTCAAAATGTCAGTTGGAACCGGGGGGGACATTGCGATCTTCAATCGAAATAAAAGTAAAGACAAAATAATGCAAAAAATCGTATCATTTAATAAAAAGATCGCCATCATCAACTGGAAAATAAGAGAAGAAAAAATTAGGAAACAAAAATCTTCTTAATTAATATAAAGATCCTTAACTTCCAAATAATATAGAAAATAGCCCCGACCTCAGAAAAACACGCAAAAATTTCTGTTGGATACAGGTGATCGCCTTAGTCAACTGAAAAATAAGAGAAGTCAAAATTAGGCCATAAAATTCATATCGTTTAATAAAAAGATCCATATCTTTTGGAAAATGTAGAAAATTGCACAGAGCTAAGAAAAATCTGCAAAAATGTCCGTTGGAACCGGGAGATCGCCATCTTCATCTGAAAAATAAGAGAAAACAAAATTAAGCGATAAAAATCATATCATTTAAGATAAATGTACAATCTTAAAGAAAATATAGAACAATAGCTCGAAGCTCAAAAAATTCCACAAAAATTTTCGTTGAACTGGGAGATCGCCGTATTCAACTGAAAAATAAGAGAAGAAAAACTTAGTGTATAAAATCATATCATTTAATAAATCGATCCATTTCTTCGGTAAATTGTAGAAAATAGTTTCGAGTTTCAAAAAATCCGCAAAAATGGTCGTTGGATCAGGGAGATCGACATCTTCAACTAAAAAATCAGAGAAAACAAAATAAGGCTATAAAAATCATCTCCTATAACTTAAAGATTCATCTCTTACAGAAAATTTGGAAACAGTCTAAAGCTAATAAAAATCCGCAAAAATGTCAATTGGAACCAGGCAATCTCCATCTTTAATGAAAAAAATAAGAGAAGACAAAATTAGGCCTAAAATCATATCATTTCATAAAAATATCTATAACTTCCTAAAAATGTATAAAAATAGTCCCGAGCTCAGAAAAGACGCCAAAATATCTGTTGCAATCAGGAAATCGCCATCTTCAGCAAAAAAATTAGAGAAGACAAATTAGGCTATAAAAATCTTATCACTTAATATAAAAATCCATATCTTCCAGAAAATTTAGAAAATAGCCCAGATCTTAGAAAAATGCGCACAAATATTTATTGGAAATGGTAGATCGCCATCTTCATCTGAAAAAAGAGAAGACAAAATTAGGCCAAAAAATCATATCATTTAATAAAAAGATCCATAACTTTCCGAAAATGTAGAAAAATAGTCCCAAGCTCAGAAATAAAAATAAATGTTGGGAGCGTGAGAATGACATCTTCAAGTGAAAATATAAGAGAAGACAAAATTAGGCTAAAAATCATATCATTTAATAAAAAGAGCCATATCTTCAATAAAATGTAGAAAATAGCACCGAGCTAAGAAAAATCCGCAAAAAAGTCTGTTGGAACCTGGAGATAGCCATTTTCAACTGAAAAATAAGAGAATACAAATTAGGTTTGAAAAATTATATCATTTAATCTAAAGATATACATCTTACAGAAAATTTAGAAAATAGCCCAGAGCTTAGAAAAATCTGCCAAAATGTCCAGTTTGAATCGGGAGATCGCCATCTTCATCTGAAAAATATGAGAAGTGTTGTGAGCAAAGTTGACGGCTAGGAAACTCCTAGCCTCATATATATATATATATAATAAACAATGTGGGTGGATACCCATTTGGCTCATTAGGCCCATCTCATAACACTTCCCCTTATCCAACCATCGTTGTATACTCGACATATGAATACTGCAGAATCCATAGTGCTTATGAGTTCATAAGGGGTGGATACTTCCAGATCCTAAGTTAGGGATAACTGTCTCGTTAAAACCTTTAGGTATGAAAACCCCAGTGGGAAAAACCATTAACCAAGGGAAAAGAGTAAAGTTTTCCGTAACTTCCCCTGATTGGTGGAAGTATGTAGGGGTGGATACTTCTGGACCAGAGTTAATGAGGTTGTATCGTTAAAACCTTTAGCTATGGAAACCCCAATGGGAAAAACCAATAGCCAAGGAAAAAGAGTACAACACTACATTTGACTCCCCCTGATCTGTACAAGCTGCAGGCTTGCAGTAGGCAAATATACATCAATCTCTTACAATGTTTCGAGTACAAAATACAGGACATTGCTCATCTATACAAGACATCGCTCATCTATACAAGTATCACTCATCAATGGCAGCTACTAAATCTGATGGAGCTCTTTCGAAGAGGAGTGGTATGCATACTTGGTAGGTAGCTCCACGTTTCTGACCTAGTCGGAACTGTGTCTGCGAGGTACTGCAGGACCTGGCTGTGCATATTTATGATTTACTTCTTGGATGATGAGTCCCTCGGGATGGTGGGATTGATGTTGCCTTGGAAGCATGCTTTGCTGGTTTCCAGGAGTTGGTCATTCATTTGTTTTAGTCATCGTGATGATCTGTAACCTATATCTGCAAATACATTTAACATGTTGGATGATCCTTGACCTTTAGAGGTAGCGCAGAAGCTACATATCTTTGGTCCAGTGGTACGCTGCAGGCATTGCACTGTGTCTGGCTAACAGATTTACTGACAATGCTCTCTAGAGTTGCGTGCAATTAGCCAGATAAAGGAGTGTACCAAAAACACTTGAGTAAGGCACTTCAGGACCTAGAATATCTTTCCCCTCTTTAAGCGAATGAAAGGGGTCTTACTGTGCATCCATACAACCAGTTGGTGTATTTAGTGGATTGCAATTGTCCATGTTTATTCATTAACTTCGAGTGTATGAAGTTTAATGTCACATGTTTTTCATCATCGGGATGATGATTTCATCTTCTAGATGATTATTCATCTTTTGGATGATATTTTCATCTTCGGAATGATAATTTCATCTTCAAGATGACAATTTCATCTTCTGGATGATTATTCATCTTCAGGATGATGGTTTCATTTTCAGGATGATAGTTTCATCTTCTTGGTGATAATTTCATCTTCAACATGATAATTCAGCTTCTTGATGCTGGTTTCATCTTCAGGATGATAATTCATAGGGTAGATGTCCCAAAAATCTATCCAGGTAAATAAGAAGAAAATTCGTACGGGTATGTTGTCACATCATCCATAGCAACATAGCCTAAAATTTCCTTTGCCAATCTCATGGTTTTCGCAACTATGACCAGGAAGCCTGATGCATCGGTTTAAATAACTTTGTAAGTGAGTTAAGCTCATCTTACTTGATTACTTCCTGGTTTCTGCGAAATAAACCTCTAAAATATAGCGTGTTGCTTATAGCATATGGTTTTATTTATTTATATTTTACAATACTCGGTTAGCCACAGGTTTGATATCTTTTGATATCATGACTTCAGGTCCAAACACTTCACATTTCATAAATAAGTCCAGCTTAACTTATTATTGCCTCGTTCCATATTATTTGGCAAAATCTCTACGTTTGCTTTAGGAAACGGAGATTGGAACGATATATATGGCAAAATGAAATGTGAGTAATTGTCGACAAGTGTGTTTTATCCAAATACCTTCCCATGTACGTACATTATTCAATTTATTCCAGATTCATCTTTTCTAGAGGTTCTGGAAAGGGATAGGATATGGAGATGTGCTCATTTTCACGTGGTGGTATTGCTTTAGGGTCTCCAGGAGTTATTTCTCGCTTTGGAGCCTCGTGGTATGTTCTCTCATCTATTGAGGATATCCATTTCTGCTACTGGTAGATTGCATC
>CM061132.1:70832292-70861653 GCA_030789695.1 Scilla litardierei
TCAACTCGTTTCAACAGAAATTTTTGCTGATTTTTCTTAGCTTGGGACCATTTTTCTTCCTTTTGTGGAAGATATGCATATTTTTATTAAGTGATATGATTTTTGGCCCAATTTTTTCATCTTTTTTTCAATTGAAGATGGCGATCTCCCGTTTCCAATTTACATTTGTGCAGATTTTTTTGAGCTCGCGGGCAATTTTCTACTTTTTCTATAAGATATGGATATTAATATTAATGATATGATTTTATAGCCTAATTTTGTCTTCTCTTATTTTTCAGTTGAGTATGGCGATCTCCCGGTTTCAACGGTCATTTTTGCGGATTTTTCTAAGCTCGGGTCTATTTTTCTATATTTTCGGGAAGTTATGAATCTTTTTATTAAATAATATAATTTTTATATCCATTGTTTGTCTTCTCTTATTTTTTCAGTTGAATATGACGATCTACCGGTTCAACGGACATTTTTTGCAGATTATTCTGACCTCGGGTACTATTATCTAAATTTTTTGGGAGATATGGATCTTTCAAATGATGTGATTTTTGGCCTAATTTTGCCTTCTTTTATTTTTAAGTTGAAGATGGCGATCTCCCAGTTCCAAACTGATATTTTTGCCGATTTTTCTGAGCTCGGTGCTATTTTCTACATTTTATGGAAGATATGTATCTTTTTATTAAATGACATGATTTTTATAGCATATATTTTTTCTTCTCTTATTTTTTTAAGGAATGAAGCGATCTACCGGTTCTAAGAACATTTTTTCAGACTTTTCTTAGATTGGGACTATTTGTCTACATTTTCTATAAGATATGTATTTTTTAATGACATGATATGATTTTTGGCCTAATTTTGTCTTCTCTTTTTTAGTTGACGATGTCGATCTCCCGGTTCCAACGGACATTTTTGCAGATTATTCTGACCTCAAGCTATTTTCTAAATTTTCTAGAAGATATGCTTCTTTTTTATTAAATGATACGATTTTTGGCATAATTTTGTCTTCTCTTATTTTTCAGTTGAAGATGGCGATTTGCAAGTTCCAATTGACATATTTGCGGATTTTTCGCAGCTCGGTGCTATTTTCTACATTTTATGTAAGATATGGATCTTTTTATTAAATTATGTAATTTTTATATCCTTTGTTTGTCTTCTCTTAATTTTTTTAGTTGAATATGGCGATCTACCGGTTCCAACGGACATTATTACTCATTTTTCTTACCCTGGGGCTATTTTTCTATATTTAATGGAAGATATGGATCATTTAATTAAATGATATGATTTTTTTGCCTAATTTTGTCTCTCTTATTTTTCAGTTTAAGATGGGCGTTCTTCCGGTTCCAATAGATGATTTTGCGGATTTTTTTGGATTAGAGGCTATGTTCTATATTTTCTGGAAGTTATTTATCTTTTTAATAAATAATATGATTTCTGGCCTAATTTTGCCTTCTCATATTTTTCAGATGAAGATGGCAATTTCCGGGTTCCAACTGACATTTTTTTGCTGATTTTATAAGTTCGAGGCTTTTTTCAGCATTTTATGGAAGATATGGACCATTTTATACAATGATATGATTTTTTCGCCCCAATTTTGTCTTCTCTTATTGATCAGTTGAAGATGGCATTCTCTCGGTTCCAACGGATATTTTTGTGGATTTGTTTTGACCTAGAGGCTACTTTCTTCGTTTTTAGGAAGATATGGATCTTTTTATTATATAATTTGATTTTAAAGCTTAATTTTGTCTTCTCTTATTTTTTAGATTAAGATGGCGATCTTCCGGTTCCAACGGAAATTTTTGCAATTTTTTTCTGAGCTACTAGATCATTTCTAAATTTTCAGTAAGATATGTATCTTTAAAGTTAAAGACATGATTTTATAACCTAATTTTGTCTTCTCTTATTTTCAGTTTAAGGGTAGCAATCTCTCTGTTCCAACGGATATTTTTGCGGATTGTTTTGAGCTCGGGGCTATTTTCTGCATTTTTGGAAGATATGGATCATTTTATTAATGATATAATTTTTGGGCCGAATTTTTTCTTCTCTTATTTTTTAGTTGAAGCTGGCAATCTCCCTGTTCCAACGGGTATTTTTGGGGATTTTTCTGTGCTGGGGGCTATTTTCTATATTTTATTGAATTATATGAATCTTTTTTTATTAAAATGATCTGATTTTTAGCCTAATTTTGTATACTTTTATTTTTTTCAGTTGAAGATGGCGATCTCCTGGTTCCAACAGACATTTTTGCAAATTTTTCTGAGCTCGGGACTACATTTCTACATTTTCATGAAGTTGTGGATCTTTTTATTAAATGATACGATTTTTTGACCTAAATTTGTCTTCTTATATTTTTTCAGTTGAAGATGGCAATTTCCCGGTTTCTATGGAATTTTTACAGATTATTCTAACCTCCCGAGTATTTTCTAAATTTCTTGAAGATATGGATATTTTTGTTAAATGATATGATTTTTGGCCTAATTTTGTATACTCTTATTTTTCAGTTCAAGTTGGCGATCTTCCGATGTCCAACGAAAATTTTTGCAAATTTTTCGAAGCTCGATGCTATTTTCTACATTTTATGAAAGATATGAATTTTTTTAAATGACATGATTTTTATATCCTTCGTTTTTCTTCTCTTATTTTTTCAGTTGAATATTAGGATCTATTCGTTCCAGTGGACATGTTTACTGATTTTTGTTAGCTTGGGGGCTATATTTCTTCATTTTATGGAAGATATGGATCATTTTATTAATGATATGATTTTTTGGCCTAATGTTGTCTTCTCTTATTTTTTTCTGTTTAAAATTGTGTTCTCACGGTTCCAACGAAGATTTTTGCAGATGTTTTTGACTTTGAGGCAATTTTTTACATTTTCTGGAAGATATGGATCTTTCTATTAAATAATATGATTTTTGGCCTAATTTTATCTGCTCAATTTTTAGATGAAGATGGCGATCTCCCGGTTCCAACAGACATTTTGCGGTTTTTTCTGAGCACCGGGCTATTTTCTACATTTTTGTAAGATATAACTCGTTAGATTAAATGATATGATTTTTATAACCTAATCTTGTCTTCTCTTATTTTTTTAGTTGAAAATGGCCATCTCTCGGTTCCAACGGACATTTTTTGCGAATTTTTCTAAGCACGTGGCTATTTTCTACATTTTATTGAGATATGGCTCTTTTTTTAAATATATTATTTTTAACCTAATTTTGTCTTTCTTATTTTTCCCTTGCTGATGTCGATCTCCCGCTTCCAACGGACATTTTTGCTAATATTTCTGAGCTTGTGACACTTTCTACATTTTTGGAAAGTTATGGAGCTTTTTATTAAATGATATGATTTTTGGCTTAATTTAGTCTACTCTTTTTTCAGTTGAAGATGGCGATCTCCCATTTCCAACGGACATTTGTGCGGTTTTTTTCTAAGATCCGGGCTATTTTCTAAATTTTCTGGAAAATATGGATTTTTATAATAAGTGATATGATATTTATAGCCGAATTTTGTCTTCTCTTATTTTTCAGCTGAAGGTGGTGATTTTCCGGTTCTAACGGATATTTTTGCGGCCTTTTATGAACTTGGCACTATTTTTCTACATTTTCGGAAGTTTTAGATCTTTTTATTCAATAATATGATTTTTAGGCCTAATTTTGTCTTCTCATTTTTTTCATTGAAGATGGCGATCGCTCGGTTCCAATTGACATTTTTTGGATTTTGCAAAGCTCCTGGCTATTTTCTAAATTTTCTGTAAGATATGAATCTTTATATTAAATTTTATGGACTAATTTTGTCTTCTCTGATTTTTTTAGTTGAAGATGTCGATCTCCCTATTCCAACGACCATTTTTGCAAATTTTTCTAAACTCGGAACTATGTTCTATAGTTTATTTAAGACATGGATCTTTTATTAACTGATATTATTTTTTATAGACTAAGTTTTTCTTCTCTTATTTTTTATTTGAATATGGCGATCTCTCGGTTCCAACGGAAGTTTATGCGTATTTTTCTGAGCTACAAGCTATTTTCTAGATTTTCTGTAAGATGTGTATCTTAAATTAATTCATAAGATTTTTATGGCCTAATTTTGCATTCTCTTATTTTTCAGATGAAGATGGTGGTCTCCCAGTTACAACGTACATTTTTGCGGATTTTTCTGAGCTCTGCCCTATTTTCTACATTTTCTGTAAGATATAGATCTTTTTATTAAATGATATGATTTTTAGGGCCTAATTTTTGTCTTCTCTTATTTTTCGGTTGAAGAGCGCGATCTCTCGTTTCCAACAGAAATTTTTGCTTGGGTTTTTGAGGTCGAGACTATTTTCTTTATTTTTGAAAGGTAAGTATCTTTATATTAATTGATATGATTTTTGTTGCCTAATTTTGTCTTTCTTATTTTCCTGTTGATGATGGCGATCTTTTTATTAAATGATATGATTTTTGGCCTTATTTTGTCTTCACTTTTATTTTGATTGAAGATGGCGATCTCCCGGTTCCAACGGACATTTTTTGCAGATTTTTCTGAGCTCCGGGCTATTTTTCACATTTTCTAGAAGATATGGATCGTTTTGTTAAATGATATTAGAGAAGACAAAATTAGGCCAAAAATGTCCGTTGAAACCGAGAAATCGCTATCTTCAACTGAAATATAAGAGAAGACAAAATTCGAAACCGAGAATTCCCCTTCTTCATTATAAAAATGTCTGTTGCAACCGGAATATTGCCATCTTCAACTGATAAGATTTTTATACATCATTTCCTGAGCTTGGTGATATTTTCTAAATTTTATAAAAGACATGGATCTTTTTATTAATTCATATGATTTTTATAGCCTAAATTTGTCTTCTCTGATTTTCAAGTTGAAGATAGCGATCTTTTTATTAAATGATATGTTTTTTGCCTAATTGTTTCTTCTCTTATATTCCAGTTGAAGATGGCGAAATCCCGGATCCAACGAACATTTTTATGGATTTTTCTGAGCTCCGAGCCTTTTTCCACTTTTTTGGATTATATGTATCATTATTCAAGGATATGATATTTTGGCCTAATTTTGTCTTCTCTTATATTTCGGTTGAAGATGGCAATCTCTCGGATTCAACGAACATTTTGGCGGATTTTTCTAAGCTCAGGGCTATTTTCCATGTTTTTGGAAGATATGTATTATTTTATTAAATAATATGATATTTTGTCCTAATTTTGTCTTCTCTTATATTTTAGTTGAAGATGTCCATTTTTCGTTTCCAACAGACATTTTTACGGATTTTTATGAGCTCGGGGCTATTTTGTACACTTTCTGGAAGATAAGAATATTTATATTAAATGATATGATTTTTATATCCTAATTTTACTTCTCCTTTTTCCCAGTTGAAGATGGCGATCTCGCAGTTCCAACGGATATTTTGTGGATTTTTCTGAGTTCCAGGCTATTTTCTACATTTTATTAAAGATATGTATCTGTTTATAAAATGACAAGATTTTTGTAGCCTAATTTTGTCTTCTCATATTTTTCAATTGAATATGGCGATCTCCCGGTTCCAACGAAAATTTTTGTGGATTTTTCTTAGCTCAGGGCTTTTCTCTACAGTTTCTTGAGAAATGAATCTTTTTATCAAATGATATAATTTTTTGGCCTAATTTTGTCTTCTCTTTTTTAGTTGAATATTGCGGTCTCCTGGTTCCAACAGACATTTGTGCGGATTTTTCTGAGCTCTGAGCTATTTTCTATATTTTATGGCAGATATGTTTCTTTTTATTAAATGATATGATTTTTGGCCTAATTTTTTTTCTTTTTGAGTTCAAGATGGCGATCTCCTGGTTCCAACGAACATTTTTTCGGATTTTTTGAGCTCCGAGCTATTTTCTACATTTTATGTATGATATGAATATTTATATTAAATGATATGATTTCTCTAACCTAATTTTGTCTTCTCCTATTATTCAGTTGAAGATGGCGATCTCCCGATTCCAACGAACATTTTTTCGATTTTTCTGAGCTCGTGGCTAATTTTCTACATTTTGGGGAAGTTATGGATCTTTTTATTAAATGATATGATTTTTTGACCGAATTTTTTCTTCTCATATTTTTTTCAGTTGAGATAGCGATATCTCGGTTCCAACGGACTTTTTTGCAGAATTTTTTGAGTTTCGGACTATTTTCCACTTTTTGGAAGATATGTATCATTTTATTAACTGATATGATATTTTGGCCTAATTTTGTCTGCATTTATTTTTAAGTTGAACATGGCGATCTCCCGTTTCCAACGGACATTTTTTGCGTATTTTTTTAGCTCGGGGCTATTTTGTACACTTTCTAGAAGATATGAATCTTTATATTAAATGATACGATTTTAATATCCTATTTTTCGCTCATTTTTCAGTTGAAGATGGCGATATCCCAGTACCAACGGACATTTTTTCGGATTTTTCTGAGCTCTATTCTATTTTCTACATTTTATTAAAGATATGGATCTCTTTATAAAATGAAAAGATTTTTGTAGCCTAATTTTGTCTTCTTATATTTTTCAGTTGAATATGGCGATCTCCCGGTTCCAACGGCAATATTTGTAGATTTTTCTTAGCTTTGGGCTTTTTAATCCATTTTCTGGATGATAGGAAATCAGGGGGTTTTGCGGCATCTGTCGTCGACTTTCTGCCTCTTAGCCCTGTGCAGCGGGACGCGTCTCATCCACCTCACTTATCCCCTCCAATGACATGATTTTTTGGCCTAATTTACGTCTTCTCTTTTTTTCAGTTGAATATTGCGATCTCCCGGTTCCAATGGACATTTGTGCGGATATTCCTGAGCTCGGTGATATTTTCTATATTTTATGGTAGATATGCCTCTTTTTATTAAATGATATGATTTTGGCCTAATTTAGTCTTCTTTTATTTTTCAGTTGAAGACGACGATATACCGGTTCCAAGTGACATTTTTTCGGATTTTTCTGAGTTCCAATCTATTTTCTACATTTTCTGTATGATTTGAATATTTATATTAAATGATATGATTTTTATAACCTAAGTTTGTCTTTTCTTATTATTCAGGGGAAGTTGGCGATCTCCCAGTTTCAACGGGCATTTTTGTCCATTTTTCTGAGCTCGCGGCTATTTTTTACATTTTCAGGAATGGATTTTTTTATTAAATGATATGATTTTTTGAACTAATTTTTTCTTCTCTTATTTTTAGATGAAGATGGCGATCTCCCGGTTTCAATGAACATTTTTGCAGATTTTTCTGAGCTACGGGCTATTTTCTACATTTTTGGAATTTTATGGATCTTATTATTAAATGATATGATTTGTATATCCTAATTTTGTCTTCTCTTATTTTTCAGTAGAAGATGGTGATCTTCTGGTTCCAACAAACATTTTTGCGTCTTTTTTAGGCTTGGTGCTATTTTCTACATTATATGGAAGAAATATAACTTTTTATTAAATAATACCATTTTTATAGCCTACATTTGTATTCTCTTATTTTTTTCAGTTGAAGATGGCGATCTCCCAGTTTCAACAGACATTTCACGGAGTTTTCTACATTTTCTAAAAGTTATGTACCTTTTTATGAAATGATATGACTTTTGACCTAAGTTTGTCTTCTCTTTCTTTAATTTGAAGATGGCGATCTCCCTGTTCCAATGGATATTTGTGCGGATTTTTTTGTGATCAGAGCTATTTTCTATGGATATTTGTGCGGATTTTTTTGTGATCAGAGCTATTTTCTATATTTTTTGCATAATAAAATTTTTTATATTGAATGGTATGATTTTTATAATCTAAGACATCTCTTATTTTTCAGATGAAGATGGCGATCTCCTGGTTCCAAAGGACATTTCTGCGGTTTTTCTGAGCTCGGGGCAATTTTTCTACATTTTCGAAAAGTTACGAATTTTTAATTAAATGATATGATTTTTACATCATACATTTTTCTTCTCTTATTTTTCAGTTGAATATTGCAATTTATCGATTCCAGCGGACATTTTTACCTATTTTTGTTAGCTTTAGGCTATTTTTATTCTTTTTACGGAAGATATGAATCATTTTATTAAATGATATGATTTTTTGGCCTAATGTAGTATTCTCTAATTTTTTTCAGTTGACGATGTCCTTCTCACGGTTCGCACGGATATTTTTGAGGATTTTTTTTTGAATAAGAGGCTATTTTCTATATTTTCTGAAAGATATGAATCGTTTTATTAAATAATATGATTTTTGGACAAATTTTATTGGCTCATATTTTTCATATGAAGATGGCGATCTCCCGGATCCAACAGGCATTTTTGCTGATTTTTCTAAGCTCTGTGCTATTTTCTACATTTTATCTAAGAAAAGTATCTTTAGATTAAATGGTATGACATTCACAGACTAATTTTGTCTTCTCTTATTTTTCAGTTGAAGATGGCCATCTCCTGGTTCTAACGTACATTTTTGCGGATTTTTCTGAGCTCGATGTTGTTTTCTACATTTTATTGACGATATGGCTCTTTTTATTAAATGATATGATTTTTGTAGCCTAATTTTGTCTTCTCTTATTTTTCACTTGAAGATGATGATATCCTGCTTTCAACGGACATTTTTACCAATATTTATGAGCTTGGGACTATTTTTCTACATTTTCGGTAAGTTATGGATCTTTTTATTAATTGATATGATTTTTTTGTCTAAATTTGTCTTCTCTTTTTTGCTATTGCAGATGGAGATAACCCATTTCAACCGGAAATTTGTGAGGATGTTTCTGAGCTCCGGGCTATTTCCTAAATTTTCTGTAAGATATGGATTTTTATTTTAAATGATATGATTTTTATAGCCTAAGTTTGTCTTGTCTTATTTTTTTAGTTGAAGATGGTGATTTCCCGTTGCCAACGGATATTTTTGCAGTTTTTTTGAAGTCGGGGCAATTTTTCTACATTTTTGGAAAGTTATAGATCTTTTTATTAAATGATAGATTTTAGGCCTATTTTTTTCGTTGAAGATGGCGATCGACAGGTTCCAACGGACATTTTTGTTGATTTTTTGAGCTCGGGGCAATTCTAAATTTTCTGTAAGATATGAATCTTTTTATTAAATGATATGATTTTTATAGACTAAGTTTGTCTTCTCTTATTTTTCTGAGCTCTGAGCTATTTCATACATTTTCATTAAGATATGGATCTTTAGATTAAATGATATGATTTTTATAGCCAAATTTTGTCTTCTCTTATTTTTCAGTTGAAGATGACGATCTTCCAACAGACATTTTTACGTATTTTTCTGAGCTCATTGCTTTTTTTACATTTTATTGAAAATATGGATCTTTTTATTAAATAATATGTTTTCGTAGCCTAATTTTGCCTTCTCTTATTTTTCAGTTGAACATATCAATCTCCAGGTTCCAACAGAATTCTTTTTAGATTTTTCTGAGCTCGGAACTATTTTTCTATATTTTGGGAAGTTATGGATCTTTTTATTAAATGATATGATTTGTTGGCCTAAATTTGTCTTCTCCTATTTTTTATTTGAAGATGGTGAACTCTTGGTTCCAACAGACATTTTTAAAAAATTTTCTAAGCTCGGGAATGTTTTCTACAGTTTATTGAAGACTAGTCATAACCCGTGCCATAAGGGCACGGTTCATTTAGAATATTTCTCCATTGAAATCATATATCCCCTAATTTTAGACGAACACCATTAACTAAAGTGCAATAATTGTTATTTAGTTCCCAAAAAATTAGCTCCTTCAGAGAATTTAGTTTCCCAACATCCCTCCAGATTTAGTTCCTCTCAAAAATTTTGGGGTTTCCATCCAAATTTTTTGCAAAATCTCATCCTAACTATTGATTTCTTAATATTCAATCACATCCATCTTTCTATCCATCCTTTTGTCATAATCAGCAACCCGATTCAAAAAAGTCCCTCAATTTTATTATAGAAGATAGTCATAACATGTGCCCTTAAGGAACATCACATTCAAAACTTTCCCCCACTCAAAATATTTCCCATATTAAAAATCCTCCCCCCATTCAAAATCTTCCATACCTTGAATTTTTTTAATGTGATGTGCAGTTTTTCAATGATATGACACATACATGGAGATCTGCAGTTTAACAACGATATAACACACACATATCATTCAATGGATCCAACAATCCTAATTGCAAGCCCCAATTGATTTTGCCAAATGAAATATAGGTAAAATATGTATTTGCTTCTAAAATTTTCAGCAGGTTAGCTTCAACTCTCTAGCACATGAAATTTATTTTAACTGACACAAAACCAGCATCCATTAGTAAGCAAATCCCAATTTGAAAACAATTAACATTAGTTTCATCCTAGAAAAATAAAAATTCTAACCTAAATGAAGATTAAGTATTCAAATGGCATACTCAGGATGGCAATGTGGATTCTCTATGTATGCCACACATTTCAGTTTGAGGTCCAATGGGTTGCTTAGTGTAGATTATTGACATTGTAGGTGGAATAACCTCTCTTGGAAGTAGGTAAAGTATAATTGGTGAACTAGTGGTATATTGTTCTTTTGCTTTACTGAGGTGTGTGTTTATGTGTGTGTTTGGAAGGAGGTTAATTTGCCTTTTTTCTACTCATCTTCTTTCAATAGTACTATTGTTAAAAGTTGGAACGGCTTCTTTTCTAGGTTCTAGAATCAAGAAAAATGTTTTGTAAAAGAAGATAGATTGTGACCCAATTTTCTAGTAGATGAGGTCATGGGAGCTGATTCATTCTTGGATAAAATGAAGCATGTCTGTGATTGATCCTCTCATATGTAAAATTTATATAGTAACACTTCAAATTGAAGCAAACGATGATATTTATTATATTTCTGCTCATAAGGAAAACCCAGTGACATATGATCTATTATAACGGCTGTCTTTGTACAAGAACCTGAAATGTAGTATTCTTTGCATAGACTGAGTATTAGCAGAGCTAACTGGGTTTTCAGAAAATTTGTCATAAAATCATGACATTGATGATTGCAGCCGGAATGATTTAGTATTTTCATTCCATTAGACCCATTGAATACTGAAGAAAGCCAGCATTAGGTTAAGGCAAAGAGAGAGAGCTAAAGAAACTTCATAACATGATCCTATGATGCCTACACATAGAACAAAGACCACATACACAAAAGCATTTTTTCCTTTTAGCAACGTCAGATTCTACTTGTTTCAGCATCAGAGCTTCATTCATGCTAATAACCCACATATACATAAAATTCATGTGTTACCCAGGAAGAAAGGGGGAAGAAAAAGAAATTCTAATGATCAGAAGCTATAATATCATAATTGAAGCAATTAAGATATGTGACTGGATTTACATAAACATCGAATAGAAACTACAAAAATTTGGAATTAAGAAAGAAAGTAGTTCCCTAGGTTACACGATGATAACATCACCCCATTTCCCCCTCAATATTTAAAACAGAAGCATGATCATATTCGGATATACCAATAATTCGTACCACACAACGGTCGAAACAAGAGTATTGTAGTAGGATACTGACCGAAGATAATTTAAACAATTATATTTTTACCAACAACTTCATATTTGACCAGTTGGATGATCATGATTTGCTAATTTTTAAAGCCTAGAAATCGTCAGATTTTTTTGAAAAGATAAAACCCAACAATACGAAGAAAATTAAGATGTACCATATCATTCAGAAGAAAATTTTTAAAAAACAGAAAAAAGGAAGATAATTGAGAGACAAATAAGGCCGGTTAAACACAACATCAAAGAATTGCTCGAAATTTACAAAATCAAAATTATGAGTTACATACAAAACTTACAGAGGACTATTTATATAATCAAATGCGTCATAAAACTACATTGCATAAGAACTTAAATGACATAAGAACACTTGATATGAAGTTGCATAATTTAAGCATATCAGACATGTTGGATCTGGATCTAAGCCTAGAGGGGGGGGGGTGAATAGGCTTATAAAAATTCTCGTGCAACCCACGAGAAATCACACGCAGTTATAGCACAATCAACCAGATACAGAGTATAGAAAAGCAGTCACAGCATGCACATGTGATATACCCTGGTTCGGTCGCACTCACGACCTACATCCAGCCCCAAAAGCAATACTAGATTATTAAAGATAACTGGTACAACCTGTAGCTAGAGCACCAACCCTACACTCACCTGGCTCTCAGCACCTGCACTCACCAAAGTGCCCAAACAATAACAATACTAGTAAAGCCTCTCTCTCTTGGCTAGCCCCAACTAGCCAAGTCCCCAAACAAATAATAAATCGTTTCACAGAGATCACAAAACCAAATCACAAATAAAATAAGGTTCAGAGTTTAGAATTGCTCAATCGTGACGGTGTTGATGTCTCTGTCAATCAGCGCGAGGTCAGATAAATCTGACAAGTAGTAGTCCCCTAAATAGCTTGGCTCCCCTCTCGATGAAACTTGCGCCGTCCACCGAAGATAGTAACTTGCGGCCTCCAACTAAGTTTGTGACTTACAGCACTTGAGAATTTGCACCGAAGAGAGAAGAAACAGTTCGGCCTCTGAGCTCTTAGGTTTTGAGAAACAAACAATCGGCTGGCTCAAAGATTTTTGGAAAATATATTTTTCGGTCTCTCCAAAAGAAACTTGCGCACGGGTCTCAGAGAAAGAAAAATCTGCTCTCTCTCATAGCTAGGTTAAAGATCTCTCCAAAATAATTTGGCTTGCTTCAGAGAATAGCAAATTAATTTTTGGTTGCCCCCTGGAAATCAAAGCATGGGAGAATGTGGAACTTGTGAATAAAAGCAAAGAATCAAGGCAAAAAAAACGGCTGAGGTGTTTCATTTATTTTTTTTCTCAGTGCCCTTAAGAGAATTCGGCAAAGGGGCTTCTCATTCAAACAAAAATCAAAGTGCGGCGCCTAGGTCATTGGGAGCGGCTGCTTGGAGATAAAACAGGACAGGAGAGAGACGCGCCTGGGCTTTGGGATATCTTTTTAGGTGTAAAAAAGAATATGCTCTCTCTCTCACGGTTTGTTTTTTTAATAATGGAGGCCGGCCTGGGATTTTTTATTAAAAAGGTTTTTAATCATTCTCTCTCTCACAGCTTTGGGCTTGGGGATGTTTTTAATCAATTCGGCTGCCCTGTGAAATTGAGGATTCAAAGGGGTTTTAAGGATTTGTGCGGCCATAGGAATCCAATGGCTAGAAAGAATTCGGCTAGGGGTGATCCAATGGCTTGGGATAAGGTGGTGTACAGAGGGGAATCCTATAGCTAGGAGGATTTGTAATGCATTCAAGCTTGATCATGACTTGGTAGCCCTTTGACAACTTCTCCTTTCCACATGAACAACTCATTCATCATCACATTGACCAAGTCTCTTCGTGAATTAACCACAAGTTCGCCATTCCTGAAACACTTAACACACACGTTAAAACGTTCACACACGTTTGTTATCATCAAACACGAAGTTCATAGATCGTTGCTACCAACAATCTCCCCCTTTTGATGATGACAAACCAAGTATAAGATTTGAGCAATGAAATTCCAAATAGTGTGTGTGATAGTGTGGCGATATTGGGTGACATGCGATAAGATATAATGATGTGCAAACAGTGATGTATAAAATATATCAATAAGCATGCTCCCCCTAATTTTGTGTTTCCCCAATATTCATTATTGCTCCCCCTTAATCAAACAATCACATATTTGCGAGCATTACAAAGATAGTACCAAATGCCAAATACCAGGCACACCAAGTAAATATACCAAATGCCAAATACCAGCCAAATACCAACAAGTAAATACCAAATCTTTCCAAACCTTTTACCAAATCTAAATCTTTCCAAGACTTTTCTCCCCCTTTGTTATCATCAAAAGGCATACCACGAAGTCAAAATCATATATTATGCAAAAAGAGAATATTATTAACCAGTACCAACAATTGCATGCATACGATCATCGAATAATAAAGGCAAAATCCAATGAAAGTAAACAACTACGACTTCAACACCAAAGTGTACGGGCGATGATTAAAATTGAAGCACATAAGGAGAATCATTAAGAAAATCAACCAACAACAATCCACTTTTTCCAAATAACATTCTATCACCTAGGATTGATTTTCCCCACCTCATTTAAAAATGAGTTCAAGGTATCACACCCCAAAACATAGCCTATAAGGTCTCTTAGATGTGGGGGTGGCATTGCTTGACGAGTAAGTACACCAACGCTAAAGTTTACCCATAAAGCTTATGTTGGATACTCGTGGGTAATACCGTTGCCAAGGATTGTATCCATTTTTCATACAGAGCATGTATTTTCTTTTTCATTTTTATACTGGTAGTGTCATCATTTTTTTAATGCTCAATTTTTATCCATGACAAGGTATATCATATCCCTTAGATTTTCAGTTAAGTTTTCCTCCTACATTCACATTTCCAATTTCAAAAACGATATCTCCAAATGTGCAACAATAATAATATATGTGGAAGTGAACTAGGTGGTGTAGAAGTCAAGTTATTTTCAGTCATTGAGCATGCCAAGAGTATTTAGAAAGATGGACATGCGCATGTAGCAAAAGAAATAATACAACAATTTCTACGTAGATATGAAAATCATTCATGAACACTTCTTTTAATGAATCAAAGAGAAAGATACACATTGAAGCGCCATTTTTTTTTCGTTTTTGTTTTTCATTTTATTTGTTTTTGTTTTTGAATGCATGAGATACTAAAGCAAACATGAGATGCAATCACACAAATTAAAAAAATCATGCATACATAACAATGCAATTACTAGCACACAAACAAGAAAAAGTTCAAGCATACATAGAGCATGGAGTCTCGTACTAAGTTTTATCAATAATACCAAGCTCAAGACGAAGACGACAAAAACGAGCCTCAACCAAAGGTTTGGTGAATATGTCTGCAAGTTGAGATTCCGTAGGAACAAACTCCACAGACACATCCTCTTTAGTGAGGTGATCTCTAAGAAAATGGTGTCTTACGTCAATATGTTTAGTACGAGAGTGGTGTACGGGATTATTAAAAAGATCTATGGCACTCTTGCTATCACATCGAAGAGGAACTCTTTTAAGAGCTAGTCCGTAATCAGATAATGGTTGCATCATCCACAGTACTTAAGCACAGCAACTGCCGAGGGCAATATACTCTGCTTCAGTAGTGGATAATGCAACACTATTTTGCTTACGACTAGACCATGAAACTAAAGAGTGTCCTAGCAAAAAACAAGTACCACTAGTGCTCTTTCTATCAGTTAAACTTCCCGCATAATCAGCATCAGAATAACCCACCAAATCAAAGTTACCACTAGAAGGATACCAAAGGCCTAAAGTAGGTGTACTAATTAGGTACCTAAAGATCCTTTTAATGGCTTTCAAATGAGATTCTTTTGGGTTTGATTGAAACCGTGCGCACAAGCATACAACAAACATTATATCAGGCCTAGAAGCATTCAAGTACAACAACGAACCAATCATACCTCGATATAGCTTTTGGTCCACTGCAACTCCTTGTTCATCCCTGTCCATTTTCGTGTTGGGGCACATCGGTGTTCCAATTCCTTTAGACTTCTCCATCCCAAACTTTTTCAGAAGTTCCTTGATGTATTTGGTTTGAGATAGAAAGATGCCTTCCTTTCCTTGCTTTACTTGGAACCCCAGAAAATATTTCAGCTCTCCCACAAGGCTCATCTCAAACTGATCCTGCATGACTTTCTCAAACTTTTGACATAGAAGATCGTTAGTAGCACCATAAATAATGTCATCAACATAAATTTGCACAATGAGAAAGTCTTCAGATTCATGCATCAAGAATAGTGTATTGTC
Source organism: Scilla litardierei (assembly GCA_030789695.1). NCBI lineage: Eukaryota > Viridiplantae > Streptophyta > Magnoliopsida > Asparagales > Asparagaceae > Scilla > Scilla litardierei. Next base: position 70,848,075 of record CM061132.1, read on the forward strand.
AGCACTCCCCTTTTTAAAATTATTTTCCAACAAATATGTGCTTAGACGGTCATACCAAGCTCGTGGAGCTTGCTTAAGACCATACAAAGCTTTTTCCAATTTATAAACATGGTTTGGAAAATTATGGCTTTCAAAACCTGGGGGTTGCTCAACAAATACCTCTTCTTTTAGGTAGCCATTAAGAAAAGCGCTTTTTACATCCATTTGTTTCAGTTTGAGCCCTTTATAACTTGCAAACGCTAGCAAGATTCTAATGGACTCAAGCCTAGCAACTGGTGCAAAAGTCTCATCCACATCAATCCCTTCAATTTGATTATACCCTTTGGCTACCAACCTAGCCTTGTTTCTAATAACATTACCAGATTCATCATGCTTATTCTTAAACACCCATTTAGTACCAACTACAGGATAATCAGTGGGTCTAGGTACTAGTTTCCAGACATTATTCCTGACAAATTGATTTAATTCCTCTTGCATGGCTAAAACCCAACTTTCCTCTTCTAAAGCAATATCTATAGTCTTAGGCTCTATTACAGAAATAAAGTCACCATAAATACATAGAGCGCAAAGATCTCTAAAAGAGGAACGTGTGCGAATACCTGCCGTAGGCTCACCTAGAATTAAGTCTGGTGGGTGGTTTGGAGTGAATCTCAGCTCTCCTCTGGTAACTGCTTCATCTTGTATTCCTGTCGTGTCAGTTTCAGCTTCTTTCTATATTTCAGGTTGCTCCTCATTAACTTTTGGAATGCCTTGTTGTTCTACATTTTCCTCTTCAATGTTCTGCCTGCAATCCAAAGAATTTATATCAGATTCATCAAACTTTACATTTATAGATTCAACAATTACAAGTGTGCGTTTATTATAAATCCTGTATGCTCTGCTCCTTGCGAAATATCCTACGAACACTCCCTCATCTGATTTTGATTCAAAGGTGCCAAGCAGATCTGCAGTATTTAATATAAAGCACCTGCATCCAAAAACTCTAAAGTAAGAAACTTTCGGGGTGTTGCCATGCCATAGTTCATAAGATGTTTTATTTAGTATAGGTCTAAGCATAACTCTGTTGCATACATGGCATGCCGTATTAATGGCCTCAGCCCAAAAAGACATAGGCAAGCTATATTCATTTAACATACTCCTAGCCATTTCTTTTAATGTGCGATTCTTTCTCTCGACCACCCCATTTTGTTGAGGTGTTCTAGGAGAAGAGAATTCATGTAAAATTCCTTTTTCAAAACAAAATTTTTCAAAAATAGCATTTTCAAACTCACCTCCATGATCGCTTCTAATTTTTACAATGGAAGAATTTTTCTCATTAGAAACTTGTATGCAAAAGTTTTGAAAATGGTCAAATGAGTCTGATTTTTTGGCTAGGAAGTATACCCATGTATATCTAGAGAAATCATCAACCAATACTAAACAATACTTTTTACCTCCTAGGCTAGCAATGTCTGTGGGACCAAATAAATCCATGTGCACTAATTCCAATATACGTGTGGTGGCAATTTCATTGATGCTAGAGAAAGTTGATCTAGTTTGCTTACCTTTGGTGCATGCCACGCACAACTTACCATTCTCATATGTCTGATGCGGTAGTCCTCTTACCAAATTTTTGCTTTCGAGCTTCTTTATCAATCCCATGCTTGCATGTGCTAATCGTCTATGCCATAGTGTGGCCTCTTCTTCACCTACAAGCAAGCATTTAGAAACAGTTAGTTCTTCAATCATAAGAGTATACACATTATTCTTTCTATTTGCAGTAATAATAATGTCACTTGTGGATCTATCAATGATTCTACAAAGTTTTTCATCAAATTCAACTTTTATACCTTTGTCACACAGCTGACTGATAGAAATGCGGTTATGTTTCAACTTTTCAACCAATAGGACATCTGTAAGCCGAAAGGTGTCGTTACCTACAACACCTTTACCAATTACCTTGCATTTTCCATTGTCCCCTAAAGTAACACTTCCTCCTTCATGCTTTGTAAGGCTAAGGAACTTTTCTCTTTCACCTGTCATGTGTCTTGAGCAGCCAGAGTCTAAGTACCACTCACACTTTTGTTCCTTAGCCGTGCCATGTACCTACACATAAGAAGAGCATGATATGTGTGACCTAGGAATCCAAACAGGTCCACTAGTGTTAGTCACTTTATTTTTTGGAACCCAAATTTGCTTAAATTTGATGTTGGTATTCCTATACTTGCAATTATAATAAGCATGACCAACACCACCACATGTATAACATTTAGCAAACATGCTTCTTCCTACGCCAGTTTCTTTTTGATTCTTTCTATAGATTTTAGGCCTCTCATCAATTTTATTTCCATATCCCAAGCCACGCCTGTTATTTCCTTGTATCTGATTACCTAGAATAATGTCTAGTGAATGCTTTCCAACACCAAATTTTTTAATAGACAATTCAAGATCAGATATTTTAGACTTTAAAAACATATTCTCATTAACAAGCATGGTACATTTACTAATGAAGGCCGTTTTGTTCTCTTCCTCACTCTTTTTCAGATTAGCCATCTTCTTCTCTAGCTCTTTATTTTCATTTATTAGCATGCAAATCTTCTCATTTAGCGATTCATTTTCAACTTCTAGCTTAATCATATTTAGTTTAAACATGCTAATGTCGTTAAGCAAAGTAGGGCAGTTCAGACACTCAGTTTCAGTAGGTATACAGGATTTTCCCTTTTTCAAAGAGCTAATAGTAGAATCACATGCAACAAGCTTCTCTTTAATTTCATCAACTTCTAATGACATATTATAATTGTCTTGTTGCAATTCAAAATTAGCATTTTTAAATTTCTCTACATGGGATTCAAGTAACTCAACAGTTGATTCCAACCTTTCAATTTCATTTTGCATTTCTTTAAAGGTAGTCACAAGTTGAGCTTTAGTTACAGATTTTACCTGATCTAGTTCTCCCATCAGACAAAGAGAGGAATGTGTAACTTCCTCTTGAGATTCATCCTCGCTGTCCATATCCCATGTGAGCACCAAAGATTTTCCCTTTTGTTCCGCAGCGTTATTCTTTCCTTGAGGGCATTGCTTCATGAAATGTCCCTGCTTTTTGCATTTAAAACATGTAACCGGATCAGTAGTATTCTGCTCAAAAGATTTATTATTAGAATTGAATTTAGAGAGATTAAACCTTTTCAGCATCTCTGATCTCCCGTTGCCAGTTCTGATATATTTCTTGAAGCTCCTCACCAAAAAGGCCTCCTCTTCATCTCCATCTTCATCCTCTTTAGCCAGAAGGGCTATTGCCGTTGAAGTCTTCAATTCATCTTTCTCTCTCAGTTCAATGCTCTGCAGCTCTAGCTCGTGGGACATCAGGTTCCCTATCAGATCCTCCACTTTCATCTGTGATAAATCCCTTGCTTCCTGTATAGCTGTGATTTTAGGACGGAAGGTACTAGGCAATGCTCTTAAGATTTTTCTGATCTGCTCTAGACTTGAGTACGGCTTTCCAAGAGAGGTAGATTTGTAGACGATGTCTGTGAACCTCGCAAACATCTCTTTAATTGACTCTGAAGGAAGCATGCGGAAGCTTTCATATTCAGTGCTGAGTAGCGCAAGCCTGGACTCCTTAACCTGCGATGTACCTTCATGAGTCACCTCCAGAGTATGCCAAATTTCCTGCGCAGTTTGACATTGAGATATACGGTTAAACTCAGCTTTATCTAAAGCACAGATCAATGCATTCATAGCTTTGTTATTCAATGAAAAACGCTTCTTATCAAAGTCATCCCACTTATCTTCTGGTTTTATCATTTCATTATTAGCAACATTAATGGTGGGAGGTTTATAGCCTTTTTCTACAATGCTCCATACATCATAATCAACAGCAGCTAAATAAATCCTCATCCTAGTTTTCCAATAAGCAAAATCAACACCATTAAACTTGGGGGGACGGGAAATAGACTGTCCCTCAGCAAAAGCACTATCAGACATATTCATAGACATGATCAACTAGGCTAGATCCTCTAAACTGGCTCTGATACCACTTGTTGAATCTGGATCTAAGCCTAGAGGGGGGGTGAATAGGCTTATAAAAATTCTCGTGCAACCCACGAGAAATCACACACAGTTATAGCACAATCAACCAGATACAGAGTATAGAAAAGCAGTCACAGCATGCACATGCGATATACCCTGGTTCGGTCGCACCCACGACCTACATCCAGCCCCAAAAGCAATACTAGATTATTAAAGATAACTGGTACAACCTGTAGCTAGAGCACCAACCCTACACTCACCTGGCTCTCAGCACCTGCACTCACCAAAGTGCCCAAACAATAACAATACTAGTAAAGCCTCTCTCTCTTGGCTAGCCCCAACTAACCAAGTCCCCAAACAAATAATAAATCGTTTCACAGAGATCACAAAACCAAATCACAAATAAAATAAGGTTCAGAGTTTAGAATTGCTCAATCGTGACGGTGTTGATGTCTCTGTCAATCAGCGCGAGGTCAGATAAATCTGACAAGTAGTAGTCCCCTAAATAGCTTGGCTCCCCTCTCGATGAAACTTGCGCCGTCCACCGAAGATAGTAACTTGCGGCCTCCAACTAAGTTTGTGACTTACAGCACTTGAGAATTTGCACCGAAGAGAGAAGAAACAGTTCGGCCTCTGAGCTCTTAGGTTTTGAGAAACAAACAATCGGCTGGCTCAAAGATTTTTGGAAAATATATTTTTCGGTCTCTCCAAAAGAAACTTGCGCACGGGTCTCAGAGAAAGAAAAATCTGCTCTCTCTCATAGCTAGGTTAAAGATCTCTCCAAAATAATTTGGCTTGCTTCAGAGAATAGCAAATTAATTTTTGGTTGCCCCCTGGAAATCAAAGCATGGGAGAATGTGGAACTTGTGAATAAAAGCAAAGAATCAAGGCAAAAAAAACGGCTGAGGTGTTTCATTTATTTTTTTTCTCAGTGCCCTTAAGAGAATTCGGCAAAGGGGCTTCTCATTCAAACAAAAATCAAAGTGCGGCGCCTAGGTCATTGGGAGCGGCTGCTTGGAGATAAAACAGGAAAGGAGAGAGACGCGCCTGGGCTTTGGGATATCTTTTTAGGTGTAAAAAAGAATATGCTCTCTCTCTCACGGTTTGTTTTTTAATAATGGAAGCCGGCCTGGGATTTTTTATTAAAAAGGTTTTTAATCATTCTCTCTCTCACAGCTTTGGGCTTGGGGATGTTTTTAATCAATTCGGCTGCCCTGTGAAATTGAGGATTCAAGGGGGTTTTAAAGATTTGTGCGGCCATAGGAATCCAATGGCTAGAAAGAATTCAGCTAGGGGTGATCCAATGGCTTGGGATAAGGTGGTGTACAGAGGGGAATCCTATATAGCTAGGAGGATTTGTAATGCATTCAAGCTTGATCATGACTTGGTAGCCCTTTGACAACTTCTCCTTTCCACATGAACAACTCATTCATCATCACATTGACCAAGTCTCTTCGTGAATTAACCACAAGTTCGCCATTCCTGAAACACTTAACACACACGTTAAAACGTTCACACACGTTTGTTATCATCAAACACGAAGTTCATAGATCGTTGCTACCAACAAGACATATATCATATCAGACACATATAGACACTTGCAATGAAGTTGCATAATTTAAGCATCAACAAAATTGTACAATGAATAAAATGGAAGGATGATGATGATGATAGCTTCTTACCTTGAAAGTAACATAGTCAGTTCAATTTGGTATTCAAGTTGCATGAACTGCCCACCTTGAAAGGCCCCAAATTGGGAAAACTCTATTGATCAAATAGAAGAGAGAACTAAATGGGCCTTAATAAAAAAATTTTAAAAAGTTTTAAAACGATATGATTTTTTCCCTAAATTCCATTCACCGCAACATATGGGCCAATATAGAGGTAAGCGAACCCGATCATATATCTCATCAAAATAGTTCTTAAAAACAACAAAATATTTCTCACTAAAATAGTACTTAAAACAACATTTTTTGCTTCAACTTACACAATGGAACTACCCTAAACTATATAACAGCGTAAGAAACCCATAAAATTTCAATAAATATGCAGAAAAATATCATTTGGAACAAACAACTATCCAATCCAATAGCAACATCAACCTCCCCCATAAAATCATTTAAAATCATCATAATTTATTTATAAATTAACAATCAAAAGAAAAGTTACGGAATTCACCACAATATTTTTAGGTGAAATCCAACTATCTCCCAAAGCAACACCTGCACATTGCAAGCAAACAGTTACTACAAATTATTATTGAAATTTAATGCAGGAAAAAAGGAAAAAGATTGCAATCTTACCTCTAATTTGAGCTTCAATTATTTGGCTTTGATCACCTTAACGATTGATAATCCAAGAGTGAGGCATACTTGCATCCATATGATTCAGCCACAACAAATGAAGGACTCCTCTGTGGCATCAACATCAGTTTTCATCAATGCACTATTATCCTCGATGAAGCTGAATCCAGTTCCCACTGGTTTGTCCTGTAGAATTCACCTATATTTGGAGAAACAAATTCATAATCACAAATCCTAGTTAATACCATAATCGATCACAGTCTCCTTGTCCCACCATGTGTTGACAAAAATCTCTCATGCATACCATTGCAAAAAGCCACTAAAAGGAACATAAAAAATTAAACAGTACGAATTTGCCATGGCTATATTTAATCAAAATATATGTATAATTTGCCATAAAACAATAGTTACATTTGACATCATGTTATCAAGTTATCCTAACATGGCTCTATTTATACCAGCTGTAAGGTGTAGTTTTAATGTCATGTCTCCTCTCTCCCCCTATGAAAGTGGGGTGTTGGGATAACTCTTTAATCCAAGTTAAATGTAGTAGTTCTTCCAATCCTTTGACATTCAGAATGCTTGCCATAAGAGCCATAGAGGGTTAGCCGAACAGACAAAGGTGATGCAATTACAAATCCACTTGTTGGTTGATAATGCATCTACTTTATTTGACCTGAGAAGAAATCTGCAAGTATGTTGGTTTTTTCCTGTCCTAAAATAGCTCCACCAACAAAAGGCTAATAAAAGTGGAATTAGTGGAATAATGCTTAACCTGCACTAAAGAGAAGGGACTGTCACCATCCATTTAATTGACAATGGATACGACATTATGATCAAGTGCAATCATATGACAAAATGGCTTCTAATTATACCAAATGACAGAATGGACATTTCGTAATCAATTTGTTGCTTGCAGAATACTACTGTTAATGACTAATGCAATGCAAAGACAATAACAACATATTATGCCTCTAAAACTGTCTATTAAAAATATTAGTTACATTAAATTAGGCTAATTAATCTCAAAATTTTCCCAATCAAATTAATACAGATTACACGCAACAACAAAGACATTTGACCAATTCCCTAACTCACCATGCTAACTCTCATCCTATGTCAGCAAAAAGGAACTACTTACAATTTGGTTTTACATGGCATAATGCTGCTATGAAATCCATGGAACTTTCATGTATTTGAGACATATTTGGTGGAGCAGACACCTAGTTTAATTCCACATTAGAATAACATTTTGTGCTTAAGGTGCTTAAATTGTCAACAAAAGCCCAAAAAATCTACAACACTAATACTTAGAAAAGGCAAACAGTTGAAACAGTTGTACATCTTCCATCCAATCGATCTCATATCTGCCTTCACCTCTTTGTTCGTCATCGAAGGGCAATGGAACACCGCAGATGAGAATGCACGCCTCCCTTCTGCCATCAAATCATTCACAATTTCAGACTGTAATAATAAAACTAAATGATAAAGATCGGATTTTTAAGAGAAAGAAGAGGATCTAATTAATTATTGTGATGTACCTTGGCCTTCATCTTTCAAAGCATGGTGAGATTGAGAGAGCATTGGGACTCTTTAGAAATTAAGGGGGGGAAATAAACACAGATCAAGAGATTGAGAGTATCATATTTTTCTCAGAGTATCAATTAATGCGCCAGCTTAAATAAAAGAGTGCAGCTTGTAGATTTCATCTTAGGTTAGAATAAATAAAGTGGGAAAGAGAGAGATGTCTCTCCAAGTGGAAAAATAAACACAATGCTTCTTTAAGAAGCCCGATGCTGGAAAAGTAAACATTGCGCTAGATTTCAAAGAGAGAGATGTCTCTCCAAGAAGTCCCGATGCTGGAATTATTGTGCCAAATTCCGTTGATTCCTTTTCAAAGAAATCACCAAGATATCAAAGAAATTAAGGGGGAAAATAAACACAGATCAGAGTTGTCTCTCCAAGCGAAAAAAAATCTAGGGTAAAAAGAGTGTTGAAAGAGATGCAAGAAGCATTGCGTTGTCCCCCGACCTAAATTTGAAGGATTTCATTTTCCCCCAAGAAGTTCCCCCCCAAAAACATCCCTCATGTATTATAGATTTTTCGTTTTCAAAAAAGTTTCAAAACTGTTGTTTCCCCCAATTTTCCCCCCCAATTTTTTAACATGACATTGCCACATATGATAAGTTTAAAAACATCCCTCATATGTAATATAGATATGGTTCATTTTATTATATGATATGATTTTTATAGACTAAGTTTGTCTTCTGTTATTTTTTAGTCGAAGATGGTGATATCTCGTTTCCAACGGAATTTTTTGCATATTTTTCTAATCTCTGGGTTATTTTCTAAATTTTAAAGAAGATATATATCTTTTTATTAAATGATAGGATTTTTATAGCCTAAGTTTGCCTTCTCTTATTTTTCAGTTAAAGATGGCGATCTCCTGGTTCCAACAGACATTTTTACGGTTTTTTCTTAGCTCGGGGCTATTTTTCTAGATTTTCTGGAAGATACGTATCTTTTTATTAAATGATATGATTTTTTGGATTACTTTTGTCTTCTCATATTTTTTTTGTTAAAGATGGCAATCTCCAGGTTCTAACGGACATTTTTACAGATTTTTCTGGGCCCCAGGCAATTTTCTATATTTTCTATAATATATGGATCTTTATATTAAATGATATGATTTTTATAGCCTATTTTTGATTTTTTGAGCTCGGGGCTATTTTCTTAAAGATAAGGATCTTTATATTATTTGATATGGTTTTTGTTGCCTAATTTTGTCTTCTCTCATTTTCCAGTTGATGATGACGATCTTTTTATTAAATGATATGATATTTCGCCTTATTTTGTCTTCTCTTATATTTTGTTTAAAGATGGCGATACCCCGATTCCAACGAACATTTTTACAGATTTTTCTGAACTCCAGATTATTTTTCACATTTTCTAGAAGATATGGATCGTTTAATTAAATGATATCGAAGAAGACAAAATTAGGCCAAAAAATGTCCGTTGAAACCAGGATATCGCCATCTTCAACTGAAATATAAGAGAAGACAAAATTCAGAACCAGGAAATCTCCAACTTCTTCTATAAAAATGTCCATTGTAACCGGGATATCGCCATCTTCAACTGATTAGAATTTTATATATCATTTTCTGAGCTTGGTACTATTTTCAACATGTTATGAAACATTTGTATCTTTTTATTAATTGATCTGATTTTAAAGCATAAATTTGTCCTCTTATTTTTCAGTTGAAGATGGTGATCTTATTATTAAATGATATGATTTTTAAGCCTAATTTTGTCTTCTCTTATATTCCAGTTGAAGATGGCGATCTCCCAGTTGCAACGGAATTCTTTTCGGATTTTTCTGAGCTCGGAACTATTTTTCAACATTTTCGGGAAGTTATTTTTCAGTTGAAAAATGCGATCTCTTAGTTCCAACGAACATTTTTTCCTGATTTTTCTGAGCTCGGTACTATTTTCTACATTTTTGGAAATTTATGTATCTTTTTATTAAATGATATGATTTTTTTTAGATTAAGTTTGTCTTCTCTTATTTTTCATTTGAAGATGGCTATCTCTCGGTTCCAACGGACATTTTTGCATATTATTTTGAGTTCGATGCTATTTTCTACATTTTAAGGAAGACATAGAACTTTTTATTAAATAATTTGATTTTTATCGCCTACGTTGGTCTTCTCTTATTTTTTTTTCAATTGAAGATGGTGATCTCCCCGTTCCAACAGACATTTTTAAATAATTTTTTAGCTTGAGACTATTTTTCTACATTTTTTGGAAGACATGTCTATTTTTATGAACTGATGTGAATTTTTGGCCTAATTTTGTTTCTCTTTTTTACTTTGAAGATGTCGATTTATATGTTTCAATGGACATTTGTGCGGATTTATTTTGAGCTACGAGCTATAACTATATTTTTTGTATAATATGAATCTTTATATTAAATGATATGATTTTTATAAACTAATTTTGTCATCTCTTATTTTTCAGTTGTAGATGGCTATCTCCAGGTTCCAAGGGACATTTTTGCATATTTTTCTAAGCTCGTGGCTATTTTTCTACATTTTCGAGAAGTTATGGATCTTTTTATTAAATGATATGATTTATTGGCCTCATTTTGTCTTCTTTTATTTTTCAGTTGAAGATAGCAATCTCCCGTTTCAAACGCTCATTTTGCATATTATTCTGACCTCGGGGTTATTTTCTAAAATTTCTGGAAGATATAGATCTTTTTATTAAATGATATGATTTTTGGCCTAATTTTGTCTTCTCTTATTTTTCAGTTGAAGATGGCGATCTCCCTGTTCCAACGGACATTTTTGTAGATTTTTATTAGCTCGGTGCTATTTACTATTATTTTATACTTGATATGATTTTTATTGGCTACGTTTGTCTTTTCTTATTTTTTTTCTTGAAGATGGGGATCTCCAGGTTCCAGTGGACATTTTGCGGATTTTTCTTAACTTGAGGCTGTTGTCTACATTTTCTGGAAGATAAGGATCCATTTATGAAATGATATGATTTTTAGCCTAATTTTGACTTCTCTATTTTTAAGTTGAAGATGACGATCTCCCGGTTCCAACAAATATTTTTGCGGATTTTTCTAAGCTCCCGGATATTTTCTACATTTACTGTAAGATATGAATCTTTCTATTAAATGATATGATTTTTACAGCCTAATTTTGTCTTCTTTTATTTTTAGTAGAAGATGGCGATCTCCTGGTTCCAACGTAAATTTTTGCGGAGATTTTTGAATTCGGTGCTATTTTCTACATTTTTGGAAGATACAAAACTTTTTATTAAATGATACTATTTTTATCGTTTACATTTATCTTCTCTTATTTTTTTAGTTGAAGATGGCCTTTCTTGGCTCCAATGGAAATATGTGGATTTTTATGTGCTCCAGGCTATTTTCTACACATTCTGGAAGATATATATATTTATTTTAGATTATATGATTTTATGGTCTTATTTTGTATTCTCTTATTTTTCAGTTGAAGATAGCGATCTTTCGGTTCCAACAGACATTTTTGCATATTATTCTGATCTCGTGGCTTTTTTCTAAATTTTCTGGAATATATGTATATTTTTATTAAATGATATGATTTTTGCCATAGTTGAAGATAGGAATGGCAATATTGCGGGGCGGGGCGGGTATTTAACTACCCAAGCTTGCCCCGACCCATCTACAGGCCGGGGCGGGGTGGGTCACAGGCCGGGGCTGGGCGTGTTCTTTCTTACCAAAACCGGGTCGGGCCGAGTCGGGCCGGTCGGGTCAAGTCATTAGTGCCATCCATATGAATCCCAAATAAAAATTTTATTTGTGAGTTGGGAAAATTTTGATTTATTTGGTAATGTGGAATTGGGAATTGGCCCAATTAGGAGAACCGTGGAATAGAGTATGCGTTATGGGTTATTCGCTGACTGCATGGTCCGCATCAAAATAGTAACCTCTATAGTTTACTGGGGCGGGTCGGGTCGGGCCATGGCGCTTACAAAGCCCAAGCTTGCCCCGACCCGGCCCGCAAGCTTGCCCCGACCCGGCTGCGGGCCGGGTCGGGCCAGGTCAAAACCGGTCGGGCCAGCTCGGGCCGGGCGGGATTATTGCCATCCCTAGTTGAAGATAACGATCTCCCGACGGACATTTGATTTTTCTGAGCTCCGAGCTATTTTTTAGATTTTATTGAAGATGTGTATCTTTTTATAAATGATATGATTTTTGTAGCCTAATTTTGTCTTCTCTTATTTTTAAGTTGAACATGTCGATCTATTTATTAAATGATATGATTTTTAAGCCTAATTTTGTCTTCTCTTAAATTCCAGTTGAAGATAGCGATCTCCTGGTTTCAACGAACATTTTGGCAGATTTTTCTAACCTCCGAGCTATTTTCCACATTTTTGGAAGATATGTATCATTTGTTAAATTGTATGATATTTTGGCCTATTTTTCTTCATTGTATTGAAGATATGGATAGTTTTCTTCAATGAAATGATTTTTGGCCTAATTTTGTCTTCACTTATTTTTTCGTTGAAGATGGCGATTTGCCGGTTTCAACGGATGTTTTTACTGGATTTTTTTTGAGCTCTGTGATATTTTCTACATTTTATTTTAGATATGAATATTTATATTAAATCTTATGATTTTGATGGCCTATTGTCTTCTTTATTTTTCAGTTGAAAATGGCGATCTCCCGGTTCCAACAGACATTTTTCGGAATTTTTCTAAGCTCGGGGCTATTTTCTACATTTTATTGGAGACATGGATCCTTTTATTAAATAATATGATTATTATAGCCTAAGTTTGTCTTCTTTTATTTTTTAGTTGAAGATGACGATCTCTTGGTTTCAACAAACATTTTATGGATCTTTTTATTAAATGATATGATTTTCATAGACTAAGTTTGTCATATAATATTTTTCGGTTGAAAATGGCAATCTCCCAGTTCCAATGACATTTTTGCGAATTTTTCTGACCGCGAGACTATTTTCTACATTTTTTGAAAGACTGGATCTTTTTATTAAATGATATAATTTTTGGCGTAATTTTGTCTTATCTTATTTTTCAGTTGAAGATAGCGATCTCCCGATTCCAACGGACATTTTTGCGGATTTTTTTGAGCTCGGAGCTATTTTCTACATTTTATGTAAGAAATGGATCTTTTCATTAAATGATATGATTTTCATAGCATAAGTTCGTATCATTTTTTTAATTGAAGATCGCGATCTCCCGGTTCCAACGGACATTTTTGCGGATTTTCTTAGCTTGGGACAATTTTTTATTTTCTGATTGATATGGATCTTTGATTAAATGATATGATTTTTTGGCCTATTTTGTCTTTTTCTTATTTTTCTAGTTTGAAGATTACGATCTCCCCCGTGGGTACCAACAGACATTTTTGATGATTTTACGGAACTCCGGACAATTTTTTAAATTTTTTGTGTGATATGAATTTTAATATTAAATGATATGGTTTGTATAGTCTAATTTTGCATTCTCTTATTTTTAAGTTGAAGATGGCGATTACCATGTTCCAAGGGACATTTTGTGGATTTTCTAAGCTCAAAGTCATTTTCTGCATTTTCTGAAAGATAGATCTTTTTATTAAATGATATGATTTTTGGCCTAATTTTGCCTTACCTAATTTTTCAGTTGAAGATGGTGATATCCCGATTTCAACGCACATTTTTGCGGATCTTTCTCTGCTCTAGGCCAATTTCCACATTTTTTGGAAGATATCGTA
>CM061132.1:70862153-70906325 GCA_030789695.1 Scilla litardierei
TCTGTATGATATGAATCTTTTTATTAAATCTTTTGATTTTTATAGCCTAATTTTGTGTTCTTTTATTTTTCTGTTGAAGATGGCAATCTCCCGGTTCCAACAGACATTTTTAGGAATTTTTCTGAGATTTTCGGAGCGTGAGATTATTTTCTACATTTTCTAAAAGACATTGATCTTTTTATTAAATGATATGATTTTTTGCAAAATTTTATCTTTTCTTATTTTTTTTCAGTTGAACATAGCAATCTCCAGGTTCCAACGGACATTTTTGTGGATTTTTTGAGCTCGGAGCTATTTTCTACATTTTATTTGAGAAATGGATCTTTTCATTAAATGATATGATTTTTATAACATCAGTTTGGCTTCTCTTATTTTTTTAGTTGAAGATCGCGATCTCCTGGTTCTAACCGACATTTTTGCGGATTTTATCAACATTTTCTAAAAGATATGGATCTTTTGATTAAATGATATGAATTTTTGGCCTAATTTTTTCTTTTCTTATTTTTCAGTTGAAGACTGCGATCTCTATGTTTCAACGGACACTTTTGATGAGTTTCATGAACTACGAGCCATTTTCTAAATTTTCTGTAAGATATGAATTTTTATATTAAATGAAATGATTTTTATAGCCTAATTCTACCGACTCTTATTTTTAAGTTGAAGATGGCGATCTCCCGGTTCCATCGGACATTTTTTGTGGATTTTTCTGAGCTCGTGGTTATTTTCTGCTTTTTCTGAAAGATAGATCTTTTTATTAAATGATATGATTTTTTGGGCTGGTTTTGTCTTCTCTAATTTTTCAGTTGAAGTTGGCAAACTCCCGATTTCAACATACATTTTTGTGGATTTTTCTCACCTCCAGTCTAATTTCCACATTTTCTGGAAGATATGGATCGTTTTATTAAATGATATGGTTTTTGGCCTTATTTTGTCTTCTCTTATTTTCATATTACAGATGGCCATTTCCCGGTTCCAACGGATATTTTTGCGTTACTTTTTCTAGCTACGGGCTATTTTCGACATTTTCTGGAAAATATGGATCGTTATTTTAAATGATATGATTTTAAGGTCAAATTTTGTCTTCTCTTATTTTTAACTTGAAAATGGCGACCTCCCGGTTCCAACGGACATTTTTTGCGGATTTTTTTGTGTTCCGAGCAATTTTCTACATTTTATTGAAGATATGGATATTATATCAAAAGATATGGTTTTTATGGCCCAATTTTGTATTCTCTTATTTTTCAGTTGAAGATGACGATCTCCCGATTGATATTGTTGCGGATTTTTCTGAGCTCAGGGCAATTTTTTACATTTTATTGAAGATATGAATTTTTTATTAAATGAAATGATTTTTGTAGCCTAATTTTGTCTTCTCTTATTTTTCAGTTGTAAATGGCGATCTCCCGGTTCCAACGGACATTTTTTACAGATTTTCCTTAGTTCGGAACTATTTTTCTACATTTTCTGGTGGTTACGGATCTTTTTATGAAATGATATGATTTTTGGCCTAATTTTGTCTTCTCTTATTTTTTTTATTTGAAGATGGCGAACTCCCGGTTCCAACAGACATTTTTGTAGATTTTTCTGAGCTCGTGATATTTTCTACAGTTTATTGAAGAAGTGGTTCATTTTATTAAATGATATGATTTTATAGACTATGTTGCGGGGTGGAACTCGCGTACAATGAATTTGTATTATGGGGAACCAAGTGCACGATGGTTATGCTACTGACGGGATTAGGGTAGGCTATTTGACATGTGATTAGTGGGGTGGTGAGGCTGAGCTTGTTGCGGAAGCTGACCACGGTATCGAATCCAGTCGGATGCAGAGGAGGGGCCGAACCGCCTAGGTTGAGGGCGAGCGCGACCGATGACGACGAGCTAACCTGCGCAAGGATCAACTCGTCAGAAAGGCCGGGTTGGGGGTCCAACCCTTAGCCTCTCTGATGCCTAAGTCAGTAATAGGACTTAAAGCGGGGGCTAGGCACGCAGGTCGGACTGTGGGTGAGTCGACCGTACGTGACGAGCTATGAGTGGAAGAATAAAGATATGGACGAACTTTGCCCTTGTGTGTGAGTAATGAGATTAAGAGTGAATTTGCCAACCTCTTTACCGTCGGAGGCGAAGGGGTATTTATACCTGATGGTAGGTGGGTAGGTAAGGCTGACCTGGCATGCTGACTCGACGTGCTGAGCTGGCCTCGCTGTCAGCGGAAGCTTCGGACAAGGATGTCAGGAACAGAAGTGTCAGCCACGCTTTTGTCAGACGGCGCAGCGGCCATGGGCGCTTTTGTCAGGGTGTCAGGGCCGAAAGCATTAAGTGTCAGGGGGCGAGGCAGCCAGGGGGTGCTTTGTCAGGTGGTCGGGCGACGTAAGTGTCAGTTGTGTCCTTGTACTAGGTTGTTTGTCGTGTCCGATGAGCCAAGGATCCGACGGAGCGCCTCCCAGTGGCAGGGCCCCTGACGAGCCTCCGGGCCGACCTGGGCAGTGGACGTGCGGCCCAGCCGCACATTTTTGGGTATGGATCCTGGATCGTCGGGGGGGACGGGTGTGCCTCTGTCAACATCCGAGGCTACGTTGTCCAGATGTGCCTCGAGCGCGCTGTTCCTGGCGGACCGAGCAAGAGCGGTTAAGCGCCTCTGTCAGTGGGCAAGGCAAGGTGCGCCCATCCCCCTATAGTTTCGGACTTTCGGGTCGACTGGCGCCCTACAGACCTCTGAAGTTCGGGCGAGGGGCACCCCGTCATTGGGTTGGCCGCCCGTTCGGGAGGGGCGTGCCAACGGGGCACCTCGGTGGTTTGGGGTGGAAGGTCAGACTATCACGATCTTCTGGTCGTAATAATTGCCCCCGGCGTTCGAGTTCGAGGCGGGAGCCCAATTCGGCTCGGATGACGTAATGCTATTCCACTTTGAGATGGCGGTTCGGATTTTTCTCCGTGCTCGGGAGTGGCGGCGCAGGTCTGGGAATTCCTGCCAAGTTGGTCATTATTACGATTTGAAAGCGTCTGGGGAAATCGAAGCGCCTCCACCAGTGGTCATGCGATGCGTGGATGAAGGTGACTTTCACGTCCATCGAGGCGTCAGGGATGCTCCGATGGGCGACGCGTGGTGGTGCATCGACGGTTGTGATGGCCTATTGTCCTCTATAAGTATGGGGAGTAGTGGATCGACAGTTGCCTTCTTCCAGCTTCAACTCTTCTTCCCGCCTTCCTGTTTCTGCCAGTCGCTCGCCGACGCTGTTGTCATCGCAGCAGTCGGCGGTCCCTTTCCGTTCGTCTTCAGAGCTCGGCCTCCTGCCAGGTAATCACCATTTCCTTTTAATCGATGGCTTTTCATTTTGACTCCGGGGCGGGTAGCAGCGTGGCGACGGAAGAGTCCATGGCCGAGGAGAGGTGGTCGGGGGTACAAGGGCCTCAGTGGAGGAGGATGTGGCGCACTGACGTACTGAGGGTGATTGTAGCCATCAGGTGCAGGACGGACAGCATCAACATCAGGGAGATTAGGATGCGGTTTGTGCGTCCGCCCTGCGAAGCACGTGTCCGGGGATCGGCAGAGAGGGTGTGTTCGCCCGGGGATAATGAAGTTGGGGTCTACGCCAGATCCTTCGAGGTAGGGCTTCGCTTTCCGATCCACCCTTACCTCTTACACCTGATGAACTTCCTGGAGCTGCCGATTTTTGCCTTGGCGCCCTGCTCCTGGGGCTTATTGGTGGGGTTTTCCGTGCTGTGCTTTGCCAGCTCCCTGAGTCCGTCCCTGGCGTTGTTTCAGTACTTCTTCGTAGTTTGGAAGAGGGGGATGTACCATTGAGTTTGTGCGAGGAGGGGGAGGGAACTCATCGTCGGGGTGCCCGTCGATGCAGGTAGGTGGATGGAGGATTTTGTTTTTGTTGAGATGCCGGTTGACGCGGTACTGATGTCAAACTGGGGGCGCTGAACCCCCTGGTGAATGAGAAAGTGAAGCTAACCGGAGAGGACTTGATGAAGGCACAGATTTTGGCGGAGCAGCCTAGGACGCACCGTCGGTTTGCGAACCTGACGCATGACAGTCAGCTCGCCAAGGATTTTTGGTCCCAAGGTACTTTTAAGCTCTATCGAGCCTTTAGGCGAGCTTACCCTGATCTCTTTTTTCTTCGCAGAAGGGGACGTAATGGATTCGTCGGGGAGGAACCGGGGGCTGCCGGGTGCCTGTCGCGGAGAACGCCGACCCTCGGGATAAGGGTAAGAAAGTGATATGCGAGGAGGGACCTATGAAGGAGGTGTCCCGAAAATGGGGAGTCGAAGTCGCAGGCGAAGAGGGGTCGAACCGGCGACAGAGGGTGTCTGTGTCGGCTGCCTTTTCCAGTCGATCTGTCGAGGGGACTGGCAAGGGCCTCTCCGAGGATTTTCCCATTCGGGGGGTGGTCCTCCCGGTCACGGTGCGGACGTCGGAGGCAGATGGGCCCATCAAGGCACCCCCGTTCCCGAAGTGGCCTTACGGAATCCCCCTGCGTGAGATGGGAAGGTCGATGAACCCGAGTTGTGAGAGCGCACTCATCCATTTTAAGAGGACCCGAGCTGAGGTTGAGGCGTTTTCATGCGCCCGTCTTCATAAGCCGCCCTTTCGGATAGGCCGTGATGGGTCGATATTCGAGGATGCCGGGTAGCGGCGCGCCTCGTGGAGTACTGCATGTTACCGCGGGATCATGAGTCCTTGACCCGCGTGAGGGCGGAGCGGTTGTGCAGCTCCGCCGTGTGGCATGTCATGCAAGTAGGTCGATTTCCTTGTCTCGTCCCCTGGTTTTCTTTATTCGCGTCCGGTTGACCGTGGTCCTTTTGTATATGGTCACGGCTATGGTGGCTCTGCAGCACCGCACTTTGGTGGCCGCCAGAAGGTGACTCTCGATAAAGCGAGGGCCGACCTCAGCGAGGCCAGGGAGAAGCGAAGAAGACGGAAGCGGAGCTGGAGGGGGCTATGGCGGCTTGCAAGGTCGAGAAGGGACGGGCCGCGTACTTTGACTCGTCGAAGGCTACTGTCGAGTGCCAACTCCTGGAGGTAAAG
The DNA here is from genome assembly GCA_030789695.1 of Scilla litardierei. Taxonomy (NCBI): domain Eukaryota; kingdom Viridiplantae; phylum Streptophyta; class Magnoliopsida; order Asparagales; family Asparagaceae; genus Scilla; species Scilla litardierei. The sequence goes on from CM061132.1 coordinate 70,867,188, forward strand.
CGGGAAAGGGACGATATCCTGTCGAAACATGCCGATGAGATGGCTAGCCGGGAAAGGGTGATCGAGTTGTAGAAGGGGCAGATAGCCTACCTAAAGGAGACTGTCGAGGCGGAGAGGAGGGAGGGGTATCTTGAGGCAGCGGCTGGAGGAGAGACGGGAAGTCGACCGCGACTTCATCGAAACCGCCATCCGCCGTTACCATGACGAGCATGTCGTACCGATGCTGCAAGAGGCCCGTGAGGCGGGAGTTCGCCTGGTGGTGAGGGACATTGGGACACGACAGGCAGAGAGACGGCGTCGTTGAGGGCTCAGAGTGGGGGAGCTTTGTTTTTCTTTTTGTACATGGGCTTGACGGCGGTGCCCGATGTAATGTTGTATTCTTAGTGGGCTTCATGGATAGCCTGGAACTTTAGATAAATGAAATGGATTGGTTTTGTCTGCGATTCTTTTCCTCCATTTGGTGCGCGTAGACTGTTTGCTTTCACGGGACCATAATTGCCCCCAACCTTCCTCTATCGAAGATCGCCGGGTCGTCGATGTGGGGAGGTTGAGATACAGTAAGTTGGTCAAGGGTGTGAGGTGAAGCTTGATGGGATGCCGTGGGTCCAAAGGGCCAGGGCAAGGAGATGTGCCCTGAACAAGCCGGTTGCTGAGGGTTGGTGTCGCAATCCGACTTCGATTATGAGGTATTTCACCTCCTGGGCTGGAATGACGGTGTCGGGGCCCTCTGTGGGCCCGAGTGAGTGAAGGGGGGGGGAGGAATTCGTGTCGGTTTGGCGTGATGATTTTGCCAAGGGAGAAGGCGAGAGTCGGAGGGTCTCAGTGACCGCCTCGTAAGCCGACGCAATCTTTTTGAATCGGCGGCAGACGGAAATCGAAGCGGCTCTACCATTCTTTGGGTGACGCGTGGCGGATGCGATGGTTACTGTCAGGCAAGTCATCATGTTGCACGGATCGAGGCGTCATACCACAGATCGAAGTGTCGATGGGCGCGGATCAACGACACGTGGCCGGAAATCCATGGCTGCGATCCCTTGAGGCATCTTATACAGAGTGCTGGAGGGGGTCAACGTGGGTTTCTCGTGTGAAAATTTTTTGGAGTGCTTGCGGTTACCGGTGATTGTTTGGTCCCTGCTGAAGTTGTCGTTCGAGACCCAACCATTCTCACGGAGTCGCCGTCGAAGCTGTCGAGGTCGTTCAGGTACGAAACTTCTTCCTTCTTGATGTCTTCGTCAACGTCTTCCTTCCATTTGTCGAGGTCAAAGGTGGTGGAAGAAGTGAGCTCCGCCACGGACACGGTGCCGAGTACGGGTTAAGGGTTATCGGAGAGTCGGGGCAGTAGCACAGGCGACGATCAGTCGGTAGGCTCACCTTTAGATGCTTCGAAGGACCGGAGGAAGGGAAACGATCCCTAGCGAGGACCTCGAGGCCCGTCCCTCTGGTCGCTGTTACGGTGGCGGAGGCCAGAGGGGTTCCCGACGAGATTACTGGTGCGAGGTCGGTGTTGAAGACCTCAATCTCAGAAATCAGCGAGTTGTACATCAGGCCGCCTTACTCTATCCGAGAGCCCATCGCGGCGGAGCGGGTGTGTTTTGCTGGAGACAGCGAGGTCGGGGTGTACATGTCCTGCTTTCAGCAGGGGTTGCAATTCCCCCCTCATCCCTTCATGTTAGAGGTGCTGCATTTCCTGGAGTTGCCACTGTTTCGCCTGATGCCGAATTTCTTCAGCGCGATCACATGCTTTCTGGTGTTGTGTGTGAGCAACCGGGTTTGTCCGTCCCTGTCCTTATTCCAGCACTTTTTCGTGGTGAAGATGTTAAGGCCCTACTACTACCTGTCCGCCAAGAGGAGCAAACCGCTCGTAAGGGGGCTGCCGGGCAAGATCAAGGGGTGGGGCAAGCAATATGTGTTCGTTTCGCTGCCCGCGGGCGTAGTTATAAGGGCGAGCTAGGGGGGCTGAACCCCAATGTGTCGAAGGGGATTAAACTGAGCGGAGAGGAAGAAGATGCAGCCCGGCTATTGATGGCGATCCTGTCGGAGGGCCGGGAATTCGGGATTCTTGTTGAGTATGATAGGGTACCTCGGCATATATGGCCCGAAGGTATGACAAACTGTGTGGCTGCTGCATCTGAAACACTCACTCTAAGCTTTCTCTCTTCTGCAGGTCGCGCCATGAGTATCTCATTAGAGGAGATAAAGAAGCGGGTTGAGGAGTGGGCGGAGCAGAGGGCGAGACAGGCGGATCCGAAGAGGTTGCGTAACGAGGCCGGGGAGATGGGTTCGAGAAAAGGAAGGGCGCCCTCGAAGAGGAGGAGGTGTTGGATATGGATGACATGTATACACCCATGAGAGGATGTATAAAGTTCAGAGACTACGGCGCAGCGTACGCTAACGTAAGTTCTCTTTCGATCCTCCATCCACGTGCGACGGGATCCATCATTGGTATCAGAGCCATACGGGTTCGTTCCGGTCTCACCGATGAATGACGCGTTGTCTCTTTCACGAATGAGTTTCCTTCCATTATGGATATGGTAGGAGCGCATCGTGACGGAGAGAACGCCAACAGTTGTTCTTTTCACGTTAGGGTCTTTTGTCATTACAGATATGGCAAGAACTCTCTGTGACGGGAAGAACTGACCATTCATCTCGCCAAACTCGCACTCTTCATGGATGCTGAGTCTCCATTCAATAGGGAATGTGAACTCTCTTCATGTGGAGCGTGTAGTTTGCGACCGCGAAAGTGTGTGTTTTTTGGCACACGGCCATTAAAGCCCAACCACTTTCTTGACAAACGGGTGTCTCAGCAGAGAAGATGGTAGTTATTCTCAATGAAGAAGATGACCTCTTTGGTGCATGATCGCCATGGCCATATGGGCCATGGAGGCTATGCACCCCCCTCCCCATGCGGAGGGGGTTGGCTTCGGCCAATGACAACCAAGCACACACCCCCGAAGGGGGTGGTGGACTCCATAAAGGGGAGGCCGGCCGGCCAAGGGAAAGCCGGCCGGCCATGGCCAGGGCCGGCCCTGGCATCGGCCAGGGCGGCCGGCCAGGGCCACCCTGGCCTTAGGCCAGGGCCATGGCTGGCCCTGGCAGAGGCCAGGGCCAGGCGCCCTAGCCTCTGCCAGGGCTAATACCAGCGCTGGCCGAGGCCAGGGCCTGGACGGCCAGAGGACCGGCCAGAGGGAGCCCTGGCCTTCGGCCAAGGCCTGGCCGGCCTTCGGCCAGGGCCTGGCTGGCCAGAGGGCCAGCCAGAGGGAGCCCTGGCCTTCGGCCAGTGCCAGGCCGGCCCAGGCCGAGGCCAGTGCCAGGCCGGCCTTCGGCCAGTGCCAGGCCGGCCTTCGGCCAGGGCCTGGCCGGCCAAAGGTAGCCCTGGCCTTTGGCCAGCCGAGGCCGGTCCTGGCATCGGCCAGGGCCAGGCCAGGCTGAGGAGCCCTACGGTGCCGGCGGTTTCGGCCATGGCCACCTGCATGGCCGGGCCATACGGGACCGGCGGCAGTAGCATACGGCAAAACCCCCTACTTGGGGGAATCCGGCCTTGGCATGGCCACGGCTCGACTCCGGTAATGGCCGGGGCAAGCCACTACCTCCCACTGCAAAATACGTTTGCAAAATACATTTTTCAAAATACGTTTTCAAAAACGCTTTTCCGCTGCAAGTACTATAAGAGTACTATTGTTTGATACGTGATGGGGAAATATTGAAAAGTTGTTCTAGATGGTGATTGGCATCGCAATGTCCTTTCCGATTCTAGAGCAACACCTTCAATATTTTTCGAAAGTAACTTATCAAATGAAAATTCTTTGCAATGTTTTTGATCGAATTTGTTCTTATGTCTTTTGCAGCATTTTAAAGCTAAAATGTCTTCCGCCGCTAAGAACATCATCGCTGAGTTAAACAAAGGTGAAAAACTCAATGGCGATAATTACAAGCTATGGTCCATGAAGATACAATATGTTCTAGAGGAGCAAGACGTGCTTGAAACTCTGAAGAACATAATGATTGAACCTGAGTTAGGCACTACGGCCCAACACAGAAGAGACAAGGAAGCTTTTGATGCTTGGTCTCAGAAGAACAAGATTGCTCGCATAACGTTGCTGTCAAGTATGGCCGACGACATAATGCGAATCTTCCGAGAATATGACCTAGCTATGGACATATGGTCCAAGCTAGAGGAGAAGTTTGGTGGCACCTCGGTGTCCAAACTTCGTTCTTTAACTATAAGATTCGATTCGTACAAGAAACGTCCAGATCATTCCATGGGGAAGCATCTGCGACATATGGCGAATCTCATCTCAGTGTTAAAGGATGCAGGTCATGTGCTCACTGATGAGCAACAAATCCAAGCAGTCATACGTTCCCTACCAAATGGGTGGGACCAAATAAAGATGCATCTCACTCATAATGAGAGCATCAAGAACTTCAGCGATGTTTCTAAGCACCTCGAGTTAGAGGAAGAGCGGCTTGCGGCCGCCAAGCCAAGTGCAGAAGTGCACATGGTTGCTAGTTCCTCACACGGGGGAAAGAAACGGAAAAATCGTTCGAAGTTTACTAATGAACGTAATAAGAAACCAGAGTCTACCAAGAAACCCAAACATAAGGGTGGGCACAAGAAATGGCACAAGAAGAAGGACTTGAAGAAGATCAAGTGTTTCAAGTGCAACAAGTTAGGTCACTATGCTCGTTCATGTACGAGTGGAGGTGACGAGGTAACTTGTAATAATACTAGTTACATATGTGTTTCTAGTTCAATATTTCTTGTAGAATATAATCCTTTTTGGATAATTAATTCAGGTGCCACCAACCACATAGCAAGGGACAGACAGTCCTTCGTGGAGTATCACCTGATACCCCAAGGAACGAAGTGGATCTATGTAGGAAACAACACACGTGTTGAGGTGAAAGGCGTTGGGACGTGCAAGCTCGTCTTGGACAACGGCCGCACTATCCTACTTCATGATGTTCTCTTCGCTCCGGATATTCGAAGGAATATTATATCTGTGGTCGTTTTAATGGGTCTTGGTTATAGTTGGTTCTTTCATAGTTGTAAAGTGGACTTGTCTTGTAATAATTCTTTAATTGGTTCTGGGTATGTTTTCAAAGGATTTATTGTATTAAATATAATGTATGATTCCTCATTTTATAATGAAAATTTCCTTGTTGCAAATTCATCAAATTATGAGTCAGATGTAATTTGTTGGCATGCAAGGCTTGGTCACATTGGACCAACACGAATGGATAGACTTGCCAAACGTGGCCTTCTATCCAATGTTTCAAAGGTCGAAATGTCGACTTGCGAACATTGCCTTGTAGGGAAATCTTGTCGCAAGCCGTTTGGAACCGGCACAAGGGCCGAGGTTCCATTACAGCTCATCCATTCGGACATATGTGGTCCGATGAATGTCAAGATAAGACCCAAGAAGTCCTATTTCATCACTTTTATTGATGACTTCACCCGATTCGGTCATATCTATTTGATATCCCACAAAAGTGAAGCATTAACCTGCTTTAAAAACTATATGAGTTTGGTGGAAAATCAATTAGATCACAAGATTAAGGTCTTGCGAACCGATAGAGGCCGTGAATACCAATCAACAAGTTTTAAGGAACTTTGTGATGAAAAAGGCATAGTTCATCAGGTAACTATGCCTTATAATCCGCAACAAAATGGTGTTGCAGAAAGGAGGAATAGGACTTTAATGAAAATGGTCCGTTCAATAATGGCGCAAGCCAACTTGCAAATCACCTTTTGGGGTGATGCATTATTGACGGCCACTTTCATTTTAAACCGCGTACCATCGAAATCAGTTAGCTCCACTCCTTATGAGTTGTGGAACCAAAGGTCTCCTGACTTAAGCATTTTAAAACCTTGGGGATGTGCATCCTATGCACATATTTTCTCCCATAAGTATGGCAAACTTGGGCCATGTGGGAGGAAATGTATCTTTATATGATACGCAGAAAACTCCAAAGGTTATGTTTTCATTGGTCAGGAAGACAATGGAGGACTAATTGAATTTGAGTCGAGGGATGTCACTTTCTTGGAAAACGAGTTTCCAAGACAGGGCGAGATAAGTCAGGACTTATCTCTATTTGAGATTTATGATCAAGAAGGATTACCTCATTCGAGTGGGAGAATTCTTGGTGAAGACGAAAATACGTTTCAACCTTCACCAATAGATGATACGAATGATGCGAATCCTATTCCATACGGGAATAATGATCCAAGTGGGAGCATTTCTAACGGCATTCCAAGTGGGAGTGATATTAGAATTGATCTAAATTCGAGTCAACAAGGACTTGAAGAATCTCAAATACAACGTAATAGTCGTACAAGGTTAGCTCCTCTAAGATTTAAGGATGAATTCCCACAAACCTTTATGACTTTACTACAAGAAGATGACGAGCCTGCTACTTTCAAACAGGCCGTATCATACCCTGCAAAAGACAAATGGATAGAAGCGATGAAGGAGGAATTAGAATCCATGAAAGTTAACCAAGTCTGGGACTTGGTTGACTTACCCAGAGGACGTAGAGCTATTGGGAACAAATGGGTTCTCAAGATCAAGCATAAGGCTGATGGCTCTATAAACAGATATAAAGCTCGCCTTGTCGCAAAAGGTTTTACACAATAGGAAGGGATAGACTACGAAGAGACCTTCTCACCTGTTGTGCGTTTTACCTCGATTCGCTTGATTCTGGCTATGGTAGCTTGCTTAGACCTCGAATTACATCAAATGGATGTAAAGACTGCCTTTCTCAATGGAGAATTGGACGAGGAGATCTATATGGAACAACCAACAGGGTTTGTAAAAGAAGGAAACGAACATAAGGTTTGTAAACTTCGTAAGTCTATATATGGCCTTAAACAATCCTCGAGGCAATGGTATATACGATTTCAAGAAGTTGTCTTATCAAATGGGTTTTCCATGCTTGATGAAGATAACTGTGTATATATCAAGAGGATTCAGAGCAAGTATGTTATTATGTCTCTATATGTAGATGACATTTTAATAGCCGAAAATGACAAGGGCTTTGTGATGGATATCAAGGCTTGGCTTTCATCAGTTTTTGAGATGAAAGACATGGGAGAAGCCGCATATATCCTTGGAGTTAAGATTTCAAGGAATCGTTCAAAGAAACTTCTCTCTCTTTCACAAGAGACTTATATAAAGAAGGTTCTAAAACGTATTAATATGCAGGACTGCAAGTCCATTGATACTCCTATAAGCAAATGCGATAGTTTATGTCTGAAATCGTGTCCAAAGAACCAACAGGAAAAGGAAATTATGGAAAAATTTCCATATTCCAGTGCAGTTGGTAGTCTTATGTACGCTATGATGTGTACAAGACCGGACATCTGTTTTGCCGTTGGAATGGTAAGTCGTTACCAATCCAATCCAGGGCAAGTACACTGGAAAGCGGTTAAGAGGATAATGCAGTATCTTAAAGGAACTGCAGACTATGCTTTATGCTATCAAGGAGATGCCTTGAGGCTCGAAGGCTACACTGATGCTGATTGGGTGGGTGATCTCGATGAGCGATGATCGACCTCAGGATATGTTTTTCTACTCGGATCTGGTGCAATATCCTGGAGTAGCAAGAAACAATCATGCATCGTACTTTCAACTATGGAAGCCGAGTTTGTAGCATTTAACATGGCAGTCCAAGAAGCTGTTTGGCTTAGGAAGTTCTTAGACAGGCTAATTGATGCAAGTGACTCAGGTGCTGTACCAATACACAGTGACAGTCAAGCATCTATAGCCTATGTCAAAGATCCAAAATTCCATTGTAAGACCAAACACATTGATATCCGCTACAAATTTGCAAAAGACTATGATAAGACCAAGAAGGTAGACATTAGGTACATATCTACGCATGAGATGATAGCGGATCCGCTTACGAAGGCGATCCCCAGAGATGTGTTTTACAAACACTTATCATCTCAAGGATTGCATAAGAGCTGAGTTGTACCAATGTAAATTCCCATGTCTATGAAAGATCAAATTTAATAAAAGAATAAGTTCTTTTCAACATTGCATATGAGTTTCTTGAAAATGTTTGTGTACATTTCTTTTAAATCTCGGCTATGTTTTTCTAGTATGTCGGACATATTGAGGTTGGCTCTCTCACATGAGCAACCGCCTTTATTCTATCAGACGGATAAGATAAAGATGCGACCTGTTTAAAGTCAAAATCATCAGATGGATGATTTAGGATCATGACTTAAACAAAATGGTTGTATGAAAGATCTGCATCATATGGATGCTTACAAAAGATCTAAGAAGATTTTTTTATCTGTCTTATGCGGGATGTGGGTCCAGGAGATTACTGAGTAGTAAAAGGGACTCAAAGTCAGACATTGTGGTGTCTGATCATCATCCTTAAAACATCATTAAGACATACGCTCCCTGGGAAAGGAGTGATGTTGTAATACGTATTCATACTACGTATGCATTTGACCATTGGGTTAGAATAGTAATTGTGTTTACTATTATGTGAGACCCAAAGACCACATGGGTCTTAACTTCTTACCCTTATGGACTCTAATTGGTTCCTTTAGATTTGACTGGGTGATCGCTATCTTAGCATGTTGCTTATGGACTATGGTAGATTCGGTCCAGCGGAGCATGTTAGAAAAGCGAGTCAAGTCAGGATCGAAAGGATCGCAAGAAGAGGAAGATTAATTTCATTTTCACATTTGGACTTTAGAGATTCAAAGCTGGCCAGCCAATTGTAATCCAGATGGGATTCAATTGTTGAATATAAAGTATAAGAAATGTGAAGAAATAATCTAGGGTAAAGCATGCGTTGTTCTACTCAACTTTGCACCTCAAAGAGTGTTGTGTATCTCTAACAAGTGCACAACAACAGACTCTATGTGCATGACGGTCACACGGTCTATTTCTCAGTATGATAAATAGAAGAACTAAAGGAAAAGATGTTTCCTTACAATCCCCTCAAGTGTGAGTGGGAGATGTTGGATATGGACGACATGTATACACCCATGAGGGGATGTATGAGGGTATACGGACCTCAGATGTCGCGTGCATGAAAGCATGTACGAAGGGAACCTTTTCATGTGTGAAAGGACCACTCGATAAGTGGAAAAAGGCACATTATAAGTGCATAAAGGCACTTCATAAGTGCATGAAGAAGAGGATAAGCAAGGGCATTAATATAAGCTAATAAGCTTATATATGGTTATTTCCTATAATAACTACCCCTAAAGCCTATAAATAAGACCCAAGGGTAAGGCATTTAAGTCTAATCCTCCATGCCATAAGTTTGCATAAGGCAAAACTTTTCCTCTTCTCCCTTCCATTTAGTTCTTCTTCCAAATAGAGATTTAGACGGTGGAAACTCTGCTTCGATCCTCTGTGACGAAGTACTAACCGTTGTGGCAAATCCAAGGGCAAAGTTCAGAGACTACGGCGCAGCGTACGCTAACGTAAGTTCTCTTTCGATCCTCCATCCATGCACGATGGGATCCATCAGGAGGCCGTCCGCCTCGTCGTCCGTCAGTGATATCTGACGGGAGGGGAGTGCCCGTCAACTCGGGGAGGGGGTTGTCCAGGAGGCTACCTCCCCGGTTATCGATCTGGAGGGAAGGGAAGAGGGGCGTTCCAAACTTCGGGAGGTCGCCCCCGAAGTCCGTCCATCGAGCCCAAGGGTATCCCCCGTCACGGAGGGGGTCGTAGCCCCGGATCGACCTGAGCGGTCCGGCGGGTCAGGCTCTGGGTCCAGGTCGTCGTTTAGGGAGGGCTGGCCTTACGACTGCCCATGGTTCGGGCTGGAGCGGCAGGTCCACCCTAGCTGCGTGGCTTCACTCATCTGATTCAAGGCCAAAAAGGCCTCGGTCGAGGGCTACCTAGACGAGGCCCTCCACTGAATGCCCTTCAGAGTGAGGGACGATGAGTTCGTCTTCGAAGACGGTGGGGTTGCGGCGAGGTTGGCGGAGAACCTATTCCTGCCCTACAACAAGGTGGGCTTGGAGGCCGTGGGGCATGAGGGGTTGTGCAGCACCGCGATATGGCATGGCATGCAGGTAGACGATCCGGTTTGGGCGAAGTCCCTTGGGTAATTTTGTTGAGTATTTTAACCGACCTTTCCCTTGTCGTGCAGTCCATCGTCCTGATGCTCATCGCATTGGGCCAGACGCCAGCCATCCACAAGGCCGAGAGTGACATTGCTAGAATGGCATCCCAGCTTGGCGAGCTCCGTAAAAGTGCCGGCGAACAGCTGGAGAATGAGAGAGGCAGGTGTAGCCAGCTCGAGGCGGAGGTCCGGTACCTGAAGGGGCTACTCGTGGATTACGAGGTGAAGGCCGCCTCCAAGGCCGATCGGGTGAAGGAGCTGGAAAGCATGCTTGAGCTGGAAAAAGCGCAGTCGGTCGAGCTGGTGGCGCGGTCGAGCGAGCTGGTGGCTCAGGCGAAGAGCGCGGAGGAGGAGCTGGCCCGGAAGACCGAGGAGTTTTGGTCGTACCAGGAGTCGACGGTCGTCAACGTCGTATCCGATACGATGTATGATGGCATGGTGAAAGGTCGGACCAAGGGCTGGGAAGCCTGTCTGGGACGGGTGAAGGAAAGGGTGGCCAACCTTAATCTTCCGATAGAGGTTGACTTTGATGCACTGGTGGCCTCGGAGGGCGAGGAAGAGGCGGGTGAGGACGAGGACGAGGAGGGGGAAGGCGAAGACGCACTGGTGGCGAAGTCACGGTCGGCGGGGATGAGGCCGCCCAGAATGAGGCCGACCCTTCAGACTTCGGCGGGAGGGGCGTTGTGTCGAGCGGAGGAGCCCCAGGCAGCAGTGGCCCACCGGAGTAGTTGGCTCATGTTCCCCCGTTTGTCCCCCCTTTTGTTAAGAAGGAATGGTAGGGCCGACCCGCGGATACCTTTTTTGTTAGGTCGGCCCCTGCTACTATTGTAAGTTTTTAGACTAAATATATATACTGGAGTTCCCATTAATTTTGTTATACTCTGTTTGGTGACATCCCGGGTTTGGCCTTTGGGGTAGGGGTGGTACGGAGCTCGCCCCTTTTCCCTCCACCGTATTGGGCGGCCCAATTGCGTGAGCTCGCCCCGCATTCTGACGGGGATCGTTCCTGAGTCTGAGCATGCCTAGATAATAACTAGGGATTCGCTTGGAAGAGCCTTTTCACTAAATTTTATATAAAAAATTTAACAAAAAGGATAGAGAGTGGGCAACTGTTTAACTGCATAGTTCAGATGGGACCCGGTGCGTTATCCGGTCTGCGGGCGGACTGCGGAGCCGTTTTACTTGTTGTAAACCGCTCCGGGAGGTGAGAGTTCCTATTCTGAGAGGCGAGCCTCCTTCTCTCCTATTGTCTGTCGCGCTTTTCCGCATCTTTCGTGCGCTGAATGGTTGCAAGGTCTCTGCTTGGGGGTCGCTTTACCCTGTTGTAAACTGCATCAGGATGAGCGAACTCCTTTTCCCGACGGTTGTCCTCATCCATATTGTTACTTGTTGCGTCCCTTCTCGTCACTGCATCTCTGAAGGGTTGTAAGGTCTCTTCGGAGGATCCTCACACTGAAGGGGAACCCCGAAAGAAGCGGGGGACAACGTGTCGGAGGCGGAAGGCGAGGTCCGGCCCCCATGGGAAGATAGAGGAAAGGGAGGTGGAGGGGGCCTTTGGTGGCTGCTCTATCCAGCGGGGCTCTTTCTGCCGGTTGGAGTCTTTGTGGGACGGGTCCGGATAGAGAGGGGCGGTCTGCCGCAGGTCCTCTTCTTCCCCTGCCGCAAGTTGTCTAGGAGAAGTCGAGGAGTGGAAGGCAGGGCACCCCTTATGTATGGGGGATAGCCTATCGGCGTGGCGGCCCGTTGGGAGGCAGGCCCGCAAGGGCCGGAATGTCCCAGCGGAGGCTGGAGTGCCCAATGGAGTGATTTGGCAGGTCTGCCCCGTCCATCGGGTTGTTGGCCCACTGCGCCAGCGCGCATGGGACACCGATAGAGGGGAGTGGTCTGCCATTGGAGCTCCAGTTCACGTGTCTCAAGTTGTCCAATGGAGGCTGAGGAGCGACAGGCGGGGCGTCCAACATGTAAGGGGAATAGCCCCATCGGGGACCGTCGTGTGGGGGCGGCCGCCCGTCGGAGCGGTTGGGGTCCCTTGCTCTTTCTCCTCCTTCATGGAAGGGATTGAGATTGACTTGCCCTCCCTTTATCTTTTTCCTTCCCTCCTTCGAAAGGGTGAGGAGAGTATTTATAGAGGGAGTCAGCTTACTGTTCCCCCCGAGTTAATGTGATGAGTTGGCAATATTAATGGGCTCCTTTGAATCACATCTTTTGGAAATCGCTTTTGGCAGGTGGCACCGGACGTGATTCGCCAGTCCTTGTCTCTTGGGGTGTGTGTCGTCATTAATGGTGCCTTCCCCGAGCGTCCTCTCGTGGCGATGAGTCACTTCGACGGCAGGCTTTATCAGGACCCCGAGTTGTTCATCGGTCCTTGGCCTGTGCGAAGGACGCCTCGAGCCGCGCGCCCTTGTCCTTTTCCCGAGGTTCGAGTTTTTCGAGGATCACGGGTTTGCTTGGGAGGCCGGTGGTCGAGCAGGTGTCGTATATGGCGCTCCGGTTTGGGTGGCAAAGCTCCGTAAGCTCGCCCCGGAGGTCTTCGCTGGTGGGGGAGCGAGCGCGTAGCTCGGCCCGTGCCCCTCTCCGGTTTAGGTGGCGAGGATTGGTCCTGCCCTGTAATCTTTGAGAGGGCAGGTATTGGGCCGCCGCCTCCCCGCAGCCTCTATAGTCGGACGGGTATTGGGCCGTCACTTACCCTGCATATGGCGCTCTGGTTTGGATGGCAAAGCTCTGTAAGCTTGCCCCGGAGGTCTTCACTGGTGGGGGGAGCGAGCACATAGCTCGGCACGTGCCCCTCTCTGGTTTGGGTGGCGAGGATTGGTCCTGCCCCGGAGTCTTTGAGAGGGCAGGTATTGGGCCGTCGCCCTCCGCAGCCTCTATAGTCGGACGGGTATTGGGCCGTCGTCTACCCTGCATATGGCTCTCCGATTTGGGTGGCGAAGCTCCGTAAACTTGCCCCGAAGGTCTTCACTGGTGGGGGGGAGCGAGCGCATAGCTCGGCCCGTGCCCCTCTCTGATTTGGGTGGCGAGGATTGGTCCTGCTGGAGTCTTTGAGAGGGCGGGTATTGGGCCGTCACCTCTCCGCAGCCTCTATAGTCGGATGGGTATTGGGCCGTCGCCTACCCCGCATATAGCGCTCCGGTTTGGGTGGCGAAGCTCCGTAAGCTTGTCCCGGAGGTCTTCACTGGTGGGGGGAGCGAGCACTAGCTCAGCCCATGCCCCTCTTGATTCGGAGTGAAAAGTGAATATTTATACCCCCTAACTACACCAATTTTGTGCTAAGAATTATACTTAATGTTGCTCTTTTGGGTATATTTTCACTTTATGTCATTTTCGGGGCTTACTCTCATTCTTGGCACAAAATACGGATTTTATCGTCTTTATTGGCTTCCTAATATTTTTCAGTTGCTCCTGGTACTATTACGATCATATTGACAAAATTTGAGAATTATTTGAGCATTAGAATATTTTATATGAATTTTGGGAGGTCAATATTAATTTATAATAGTCATTATATTAATTTTCTAATCATATGGACTAATTTCTCCTTCTTCTATTTTTCAGGTGCTCCTGGAAGTCTTGGGGATTTTCCAGAATTTTCTGGGATTTTTCTGAGATTTCTAGGTATTTTTTAGAATTATTTGTTGGAGAAATAGGGGAGAAAAGCAAGGAGAAAGAATTTATTGGGGGCGCCATGTGGCGCGATCCGGAGGCGCCACATGGCGCCATCTGCGCCGTCCGTTTGCAGCCGTTAGGCCGCAGCTGTGTACTATAAAAAAAGTTTTTTCTTTGCGGGCCAGCCCGCTTTCAATTTTTCGCGGGCTCAGCTCCCGCTCCTTTGGAGCGGGCCGCTGCCTTAATATAAAAAAAATAATAACGTCAGCTCGCGAGTCGGCCTGCGGCCGGCCTGCTTCGAAATCGAGCCGCAGGCGCGCGCTTAATTAGAGCGGGCGGCGGGTCGGGCGTGATTTCCCCGACCCGCAAGCCCAATTCCCCTCTAAATGAAGGGCCTATGCGAAATTTATTAGGGAAGCTGCGTTTTTTGGGTTCTAGCTGCTGTTTTTCGTTTTTTCCTTGGTTTTTTGGTTTTTTAGGGCTTGAGAGAGCTCGGAGGCCATGGGGGGAGGATGATAAAGCTTGGAGCTTGGAGGAGCCATTTGGGAGTGGAAGAACTCATCTAGAAGTGACACTTGGGTGAAATCTCTCCATTCCATTATGTATTTTGATTTAGGGTTTTGTATTGTAAATTGGATGTTAATTTTGAGTAAAGATTACTCCTTTTGCACCATGATTCTCTAAATTTTGCTTGTGTGGTTGTGTTGTGTAATTGTTGTTGTTGGGTTGTAGTTTTCATCTCTAGCACAATTTCATTGTCTAATTTGTGTATGAAATTTGAGTTAACTTTGTTTATTGGAACCCTAAGGGGAAATCCAAGAAGGGGAAATCCAAGAAGGGGATAATCCTAGCGGACCCTCACTAATGTGCTAAATTGATTATTACTCATGTGGGTTTCATTCATTACTTATTGCACCCTACATGTTCGATGAAATGCCACATCATCCGATTGATCGTCTCTTAGCTGGGAGATCAATTGAGTTATAATTGGGGTGAATTTCCACGCCCACGGCCTCATTCACACACACACCACATGAGTCATCATCGTACGCTTGCCGATTTGGCTCTCCACCTTTAGCCACTTAGGATAGATTTTTAGATTCTCCACACGTTTTCCTCCACTCATCCAATGTTAATTGAGATTGTTGTAAAACACTTTATTTTTCGTTATCGATCAATTTTGTGAACGTAGAACGAATTGTCCCTGTGATCCGACCCGGTACTCACCGGTTATTTTTATATTGCATTGACACTCCTACCCTTGGGAGTGGAAGGCGTGCACTTGCGCGTTTTCCGAGTCAACCAATTGGCGCCGTTGCCGGGGACAATGATTTCTATCATTCGCAATTTTTGATTGATTTCGAAAGTTTTAGTGTGATACTTCTATCTCTTAGTGTGTGTCTTTCCATTTATTTATTTTCCACTTATTGAGTCTTTTGCTTGTTTATTTTCATTTTCTTGAATTTTTTTTAAAACATGGCATCATCTTCAGATTTTGGAGGATATCCCACTTTCGCCATACTTTCATGGCTCGAAGTGGGAGAACCCTCATTTAAATATTAAAAAATTTGAAGAATGGATGTATTCATGTCTTGGTGGGAACATTAGCGATGATTGCATATACTTCAGATTTTTTCCCTCTTCTTTGCAAGATGATGCTAGATTGTGGTTTGATGCGTTGTCTCTCGACTCACTTTTTACTTGGTTGTCGTTTCAGGCTGAATTTCTCCGAGTGTTTTTGCCTATCTTTTTGGAGCAGGTACAGGGGCGGCAGGCCATGGAGCAGTACATAGCGAGCTTTACCCAGGTCGATGGAGAGGCCTACCATCAGGCTTGGCAGAGGTTCTCTGATTTGGTGCTTGCATGCCCACACCAGAGTTTCCACGAGGATCATATCCTGCAGATATTTTATACTGGATTATCACCATCTGGGCGAGACTTCGTGCAGATGAGCTGCGGTGGGGAGTTCTTTGATTACTCGACCGAGAATGCATGGTGTTATCTGAGGGACCTTGCAGAGTGGGAGCAGACTGTGCCATCTGGAGAGCCGTCACCTTGATATGAGGATGATGGCCGATCCCAGTTTCCACTTCAGGATGTAGAGCAGCAGGTCCAATGTCAGCTTGAGGAGCCACCTTTGGGCTCTTTTTCTTGTGACCCCAAGGGATACAGAGCAGAGCAGGAGGATGGGTTGCATGAGAGTCAGGTAGAGGATATTGACAGATTATATTTTGAGGAGTCGGAGGAGACGGGTGATGGAGTGCGTGTCGACCACGACGGTGACACGATGCATTTTCACTTTGAGGTTGAGGATGAAGCGGATGTGTATGATGGCCGAGAGCAGATTGAGGACACCATGGGGCCTGAGCCACAATCCACTTCAGAGTTAGCTTCACAGGTCGAGGCAGTTGAGTACTTAGGGAGGACGACTGAGATGAACTATTTCAGGGATGACGAGGATGAGGCATGCTTGGACTTGCCCGAGACGAGTCTACCTCCAGTCCTATCACATATGTCACTTCCCTCGCCTCAGGATGTGCACTTGCCAGTCATCGAGGAGGTTTGTCAGGACCAGTTACCAGTTATGGGTAGTGCCGCAGAGATTGTTGATGTTGATGTCGAGGAAGAGGATTGTGACGAGGATTGTGAGATTGTATATATTGAGCCCGAGCTCCCTCTTACTCCAATTTTCTCTCTGCAGCCACTTCCACCTCCTCCTGAGGCAGCGTATCATGCCACACATAGCGACATTTTTCAGGGAAGTTCCCACCATCTCATGCCTTGCATTTCTGAAACCAAATTTTCACTTCCATATACATTTGTTTCAGATTGTCGTCCATTGCATTTAAATTATTTTATTTGTTTTGACGACCCATTTTGGAATGCTTTTGCAGGACATGAGGACATGGCTTGGATTGATGCAGCTCATCTCCCACATTATCCATATTATCCAAAGGGGACGCTGGGAGTTGCATTGCTGGAATCCAAGGAGGCAGGTGGCGGCCTAGCTCCAAAGCAGCTGGTGGAGGAGAAAAAGGATATGATCGAGCAGTTGCCACCGCCGTTATACATCCGGGATCCGCCATTTGCTAAGGTGTATTCTTTCCTTTAAGTAGTGTAAATAAATAAAAAGTTAGTTAGTTTGGTTTTGCATGTTTGCTTTCGTATTTTTTTCTCTTTTCTAGGATCTTTTGCCAAGATCTGATACTCTTCCATCATTGAGGACAATGCTTATTTTAAGTTGGGGGAGAGTGTTAGAATCTTTAGGTTTGTTAGGATTTTGAGCTAATTTTTTTTTGAGATCCCTCCATGCTTCGCTTCATCCCATTGCACTTCATTGCATATCATATTTTGGCGTCCTTGTCCCTACGCCATTAGCTTTGTGTTGTCCCTACATGCTTTCGTGTCATGCTATTTTCGGATTATTATTTTGGTATCGATTTCTTGATGTTTGATTGGCACGTTTTCATTCCTTTTCCATTTTGGATTCATATGCTAATATGCCATGTATGGACTATTTTATACGTCGTGATTTCTCTTTGAAACAATTCGGGAATAGTTTGGTGTAAGTAATTGCATGAATTAGGATGAATGGTGTAGTTTTTAATTGGATTAGATTTGGCCAATTGTGCTTGCTTTGTTTTCTTCTTAGAAGTGGGTGAATGAGTTGATAATTCATGTTGGAGAATGAAAAAGAGAGTTAATATAAGTGAATGTTTCTTTCTAATCGAATTGAGTAGCCGGTGCCCCAAGAAACATTGGGGAAGACGCCAAAAATGAGATTTAGGGGATCATTCCATCCATTTGCATATATAGCGTCATCGCGTGTATGCAAATGTGGTCGTGTTTGCATTTATAGCGTTATCGCGTGAATGCAAAACATAAACATACAAAATCCAAAAACATACAAAAAAAGAGAAAAAGAAAAGAAAAAGAGAAAAATAAATGAATAATGAACGAATAAGCAACATGAGTGATGCAATCTCATCTCCCACAACTTAGAGAAAATTTCTTTTGTTTTGGCCATTTTCATGAAAATTGGAAATTTTGACATTGTGATATTTCCCGATACGTGTGATACGGTGCTTATTTCCTTACTTTTCTTTGAATTGGATTGAAGAGTGTGTCATTTGTTATTTACTTTCATACATTGGGTATATTGGCTTTGGAATCAATTGGAAATACCATTTTGTCTATGCCATGAGAATATCTTGAGTTGATGCATGTTTTCCTATTTAATCCGAATTTATCGCAAATTTTGCTAGGGACTAGCAAAAAGCTAGTTGTGGGGTGTGATTCAGAGTGAAAAGTGTATATTTATACCCCCTAACTACCCCAATTTTGTGCTAAGAATTATACTTAATGTTGCTCTTTTGGGTATATTTTCACTTTATGTCATTTTCGGGGCTTACTTTCATTCTTGGCACAAAATACGGATGTTATCATCTTTATTGGCTTCCTAATATTTTTCAGTTGCTCCTGGTACTATTGCGATCATATTGACAAATTTTGAGAATTATTTGAGCATTGGAATATTTTATATGAATTTTGGGAGGTCAATATTAATTTATAATAGTCATTATATTAATTTTCTAATCATATGGACTGATTTCTACTTCTTCTATTTTTCAGGTGCTCCTGGAAGTCTTGGGGATTTTCCAGAATTTTCTGGGATTTTTATGAGATTTCTAGGTATTTTTTTGGAATTATTTGTTGGAGAAATAGGGGAGAAAAGCAAGGAGAAAGAATTTATTGGGGGCGCCACGTGGCGCGATCCGGAGGCGCCACGTGGCGCCATCGATGCCGTCCGTTTGCAGCCGCTGGGCCACAGCTATGTACTATAAAAAAAAGTTTTTTTCTTTGCGGGCCGGCCCGCTTCCAGTTTTTCGCAGGCTCAGCGCTCGCTCCTTTGGAGCGGGCCGCTGCCTTAATATAAAAAATAATAATAATAACGTCAGCTCGCGGGCCGGCCAGCGGCTGGCCTGCTTCGAAATCGAGCTGCAGGCGCGCGCTTAATTAGAGCGGACGGCGGGTCGGGCGTGATTTCCCCGACCCGCAAGCCCAATTCCCCTCTAAATGAAGGGCCTGTGCGAAATTTATTGGGGAAGCTACGTTTTTTTTTGGGTTCTAGCTGCTGTTTTTTGTTTTTTTCCTTGGTTTTTTGGTTTTTTAGGGCTTGAGAGAGCTTGGAGGCCATGGGGGGAGGATGCTGAAGCTTGGAGCTTGGAGGAGCCATTTGGGAGTGGAAGAACTCATCTGGGAGTGACACTTGGGTGAAATCTCTCCATTCCCTTGTGTATTTTGATTTAGGGTTTTGTATTGTAAATTGGATGTTTATTTTGAGTAAAGATTACTCCTTTTGCACCACGATTCTCTAAATTTTGCTTGTGTGGTTGTGTTGTGTAATTGTTGTTGTTGGGTTGTAGTTTTCTCTAGCACAATTTCATTGTCTAATTTGTGTATGAAACTTGAGTTAACTTTGTTTATTGGAACCCTAAGGGGAAATCCAAGAAGGGGATAATCCTAGCGGACCCTCTCTAATGTGCTAAATTGATTATTACTCATGTGGGTTTCATTCATTACTTATTGCACCCTACACGTTCGATGAAATGCCACATCATCCGATTGATCGTCTCTTAGCCGAGAGATCAATTGAGTTATATTTGGGGTGAATTTCCATGCCCACGGCCTCATTCACACACACACCACATGTGTCCTCCTCGTACGCTTGCCGATTCGGCTCTCCACCCTTAGCCACTTAGGATAGATTTTTAGATTCTCCACACGTTTTCCTCCACTCATCCACTGTTAATTAAGATTGTTGTAAAACACTTTATTTTTCGTTATCGATCAATTTTGTGAACGTAGAAGGACTTGTCCCTGTGATCCGACCCGGTACTCACCGGTTATTTTTATATTGCATTGACACTCCTACCCTTGGGAGTGGAAGGCGTGCACTTGCGCGTTTTCCGAGTCAACCACCTCTCCGGTTTGGGTGGCGAGGATTGGTCCTGCCCTGAAGTCTTTGAGAGGGTAGGTATTGGGCCGTCGCCTCCCCGCAGGATTTATAGTCGGACGGGTATTGCGACGTCGTCTCCCAGCAGCCTCTATAGTCTGACGGGTATTGGGCCGTCGCCTACCCCGCATATGGCGCTCCGGTTTGGGTGGCGAAGCTCTGTAAGCTTGCCCTGGAGGTCTTCACTGGTGGGGGGAGCAAGCGCGTAGCTCGGCCCGTGCCCCTCTCTGGTTTGGGTGGCGAGGATTGGTCCTGCCCCGGAGTTTTTAAGAGGGCGTGTATTGGACCGTCGTCTCTCCGCAGCCTCTATAGTCGTACGTGTATTGGGCCGTTGCCTACCCCGCATATGGTGCTCCAGTTTGGGTGGCGAAGCTCCGTAAGCTTGCCCTGGAGGTCTTCACTGGTGGGAGGGGAGCGAGCACGTAGCTCGGCCCGTGTCCCACTCCGGTTTGGGTGGCGAGGATTGGTCCTGCCCCAGAGTCTTTGAGAGGGCGGGTATTGGGCCGTCCCCTACCCGCAGCCTCTATAGTCGGACGGGTATTAGGATGTCGCCTACCCCGCATAAGGCGCTCCGGTTTGGTTGGCGAAGCTCCATAAGCTTGCCCCGGAGGTCTTCACTGGTGAGGGGGACCGAGTGCGTAGCTCGGCCCGTGCCTCTCTCTAGTTTGGGTGGCGAGGATTGGTCCTGCCCCGAAGTCTTTGAGAGGGCGGGTATTGGACCGCCGTCTCCCCGCAGCCTCTATAGTCAGACGGGTATTGGGCCGTCACCTACCCTGCATATGTGCTCCGGTTTGGGTGGCGAAGCTCCGTAAGCTTGCCCCGGAGGTCTTCACTGGTGGGAGGGGAGCGAGCACGTAGCTCGGCCCGTGTCCCTCTCCGGTTTGGGTGGCGAGGATTGGTCATGCCCCGGAGTCTTTGAGAGGGCGGGCATTTGGCCGTCCACTCCCCCAAGCCTCTATAGTCGGACGGGTATTGGGCAGTCGCCTACCCCGCATATGGCGCTCCGGTTTGGGTGGTGAAGATCCGTAAGCTTGCCCCGGAGGTCTTCAATGGTGGGGGGAGCGAGCACATAGCTCGGCCCGTGCCCCTCTCCGGTTTGGGTGGCGAGGATTGGTCCTACCCCGGAGTCTTTGAGAGGGCGGGTATTGGGCCGTCGCCTCCCCACAGCCTCTATAGCCGGACGGGTATTGGGCCGTCGCCTACCCCGCGTATGGCGCTTTGGCGAAGCTCCGTAAGCTTGCCCCTGATGTCTTCACTGGTGGGGGGAGCGAGCGCGTAGCTCGGCCCGTGCCCCTCTCCGGTTTGGGTGGCGAGGATTGGTCCTGCCCCGGAGTCTTTGAGAGGGCGGGTATTGGGCCGTCGCCTCCCCGCAGCCTCTATAGTCGGACGGGTATTGGGCCGTCGCCTACCCCGCATATGGCGCTCCGATTTGGGTGGCGAAGCTCCGTAAGCTTACCCCGGAGGTCTTGTATCTTAAACTGAAACTTTCAAGTGGAGACATCGAGATTTGAAAAAGCAAAGGAAGAAGAAGTACTTCATTAAAGACTTACAATTTCCGGCTACACTTTAGTCGGTGCCCCGCGTTCCCTGGGTGGATTAACTCGCCCTCCTCGGGGGGTCTAAGGCAGGCGTGGCTAGTCCGGTGGCGTCGACGAACTCGTAGGGTCCCTTCCCTCTTGCGGCCCACTTCCCTCAGCGAGCGGTCTCGGTGGGCTGGAAGGTGGCGCTCCTTAGGACCTAGTCACCGATTCAGAAGTTCCATCCCTCCACCCACGTGTCACAGTACCTGTGGGAACGGTCTTCCCCTCCTTCACGGCCGCGGGTATCCCGACGGCTTCTTCATCAGGCGTTGGCCTTCGGCTGCAAAAGTCTTCGCTCTTATAGAGGAGGCCGACCAACATGGTTTCCTCCGAACCCTTGTGCTTGGTTGACCCCACGTAGCAGCTCCTGGATAGCTTCTGGCTCCCCCGCACTAACCCCACCCCTCGCGGGGTTTGGAACTTGACCATCTGGTGAAGCAGTCTGGGGAGTGCCTCGATGGCCGTCATGTATGGCCGCCCTATGATCCCATTATATGCCGAAGCGATGTCGACAACCACGAACTATGTCATGCGGGTGACAACCCTCGGTTCCTCTCCGAGAGACACCGGTAAGGTGATCACCTCCACAATAGGGGTCGAGTGGCCAGTGAAGCCGACGATGGGCCCCGTGCAAGGTCTTAGGTCTGCCTGCCTTAGTCCCATCTTCTCAATCGTCGACATAAAAAAGATATCGCAAGAGCTCCCAGTGTCGATCAGGAGGCGGCTGACGACGGCCGTCCCGATCTGGGCCTCGATTACAATGGCGTCATCATGTGGCAGTTTGATTCCCTCCAGATCTTCGTCGCTAAAGGTAATAGGAGGTCGGGCTACCATTCTCCCCTTCGTGTCCCTGCCGAGACCCGCTGTCATCACTTGCCACGCGTACGCCTTCTTGCTCGACGACGATGCTCCTCCCGAGGACGGTCCACCGTATATCATATTTATGCGCATGACCGACTTCGGGGGGGAGAGGCTCCTCCCGCTCCCTGGCGGTGGTGGGTCTGCTCGCTGCGCCCTCCGGTGGTTCCCATCTTCTCGGTCCGACCTTCTGCCCTCGACGAAGCCCCCGAGGTGGCCCGCCTGGATCAGCCGCACGATCTCCCTCTTGAGGGTGAAGCAATTGTCGGTGTCATGGCCGTGGTCCCGGTGGTACCGATAATACTTTTGGAAATCTCACCGCGACGGGTTCGATTTCATCTCTCTGGGCGGCTCTGGCAGCAGTCAGGCCCTCGTTGTCGTGGCCAACACCTCTATCATGGGGGCATTGAGCTGTGTGTAATAGGCCCGCAGGGGCCCCTCCAGCCTCAGGATGGCTCGGGCGGGCTCTTGGGCCGGGGTGAACTCTCGGGCCAGGCCGGGGCGAACTCTCAGGCGACGCCCAGTCGGGTCGCGCCTGGGTTGGGCCAGCTGGTCACGTCCCCGAGGCCCATCTTCTTGCCTCAGTTGTAAATGCGATCGAGGCTCGCCTTGGAGTGGCCTCGCCGGGGGGAACAGTTTCTTCGTACCGAGAGTCTCCTCGGCTAGCGCATGCCTCTCGGTCATAGAGACTAGTGCCTCGTAGTCGGCCGACGGATCTCGGAGCAGGGACTTGTGAAGGCTCCGATTCCGTAGCCCCGTCTTGAAGGCTAGCATGAGCACCTCATCGCCGCAGGTCACCACCGCCCGTCTCTCATCCTGGAAGCGGCGCAGGTATTTTTCAATCGTCTCTCCTTCCCCTTGGACTATCGTGCTGAGGTAATCCAAGGGCTTCTTCTTTGTACGCCCGGCCCGGAACTCCTGGCAGAACTTATGGGATAGTTCGCCAAAGCTCCCAATGGATCTCGCGGGTAGGCCAAAGTACCAATCCAATGCCTTGTCCCTCAGACTTTGCGAGAAAAGCCGGCATAGGAACGCGTCATCCACATCCTGCGCCTCCATTGCCCCCGGTATTGTTGCACGTGCGAGAGGTGGTCGCCTCTTCCGTTGTAGGTGGCCAGGTGGGGGGGGGCTTGAATCTTACGGGTCTCGGTGCGGACGTGATCCACCGTGCCAACGGCGTGGCCTCCTCAGGGTAGGCAAGGCGTTCTGGAGCGTGCCCTCTCCGCCATTCTGGGGTTTGGCTCCGGTCGCGCCTTGGCTGCCGACGGTCGTCGTGCCCCGGGGAATAGCAAAGCGGTCGCCTGGGGGGACTCCTTCCGTGGGTAGAGGATTCGTCGGGTGGGCTACGGCCATCCCAGTACCACCATCCCTCGGCCGTCTCCTCTGGGACCACTCTCCGCTCCTGATTCTCCCTCAGGAGCCTTTCGCGTTCGGCGACGAGGAAGCAGAGTTGTCGATGAACGGCTTCTTCGTCCAGACGATTGGGGGAGAGATTCTGACGGGGCAGACTTTGCCCTCGAGGTGGAGACCTGGCGAGCGGCGGGCCGCGCCCGTCCATGTGTCGCCGGCCCGTCGCCGACACCTCCGGGATCCCCTGGTTCTCTTCGTTCTCCCTCTGGAGCCTTTTGCATTCCGTGATAATGAAGCGGAGTTGGCGTCGGGCGGTCTCGTCGTCCAAGAGGGCCTGCTGGGCCGCCTCGGCCGCTTCACCCAAATGCCTCTGCGCGACGGCCGTCTCCTCTCGGCGCCTCCGCAGCCGCGCGATCTCCATTTCTTCCTCCAAGAGCTTCCGTTGGGCCGCAATCTCCTTGGCGAGCCCCTGGTCTACCCCTCCTCCTCGAACTGAGGATGAAGATTCCGTCTCACGTTCGGTGGCTCAGAGGGGCCGGGGGAGCTTCCGTCCCTATTGTTGCAAAGCCCGCCATCGCCTTAGTGAAGGCCTCGAAGCTCTGTTGTATCGCACGGGCCGAGGCCTGGACTATCTCGACATCTACCCCAGGGGGTGGGTCAGTCGCAGGAGTCATTGGTTGAGAGGGTGGTTCTTGATCCATGGGTCCTTGCCGTGGTCAGGGTTTCGGGTGATTGGTATGGGGTCTGTCATGGGTGTGACCCTTCGTTCCCACAGACGGCGCCAATTGTTGCGGGGTAGAACTCGCGTACAATGAATTTGTATTATGGGGAACCAAGGGCACGGTGGTTATGCTAATGACGGGATCAGGGTAGGCTATTTGACAGGTGATTAGTGGGGTGGTGAGGCTGAGCTTGTTGCGGAAGCTGACCACGGTATCAAATCTAGTCGGATGCAGAGGAGGGGCCGAACCGCCTAGGTTGAGGGCGAGCGTGACCGGTGACGATGAGCTAACCTGCGCAAGGAGCAACTCGTCAGAAAGGCCGGGTTGGGGTCCAACCCTTAGCCTCTCCGATGCCTAAGTCAGTAAGAAGACTTAAAGCAGGGGCTAGGCACGCAGGTCGGGCTGTGGGTGAGTCGATCGTACGTGACGAGCTATGAGTGGAAGAACAAAGATATGGACGACCTTTCCCCTTTTGTGTGAGTAATGAGATTCAGAGTGAATTTGCCAACCTCTTCACCGTCGGATGCGAAGGGGTATTTATTCCTGACGGTAGGTGGGTACGTGAGGCTGACCTGGCATGTAGACTCGACGTGCTGAGCTGGCCTCGCTGTCAGCGGAAGCTTCAGACAAGGATGTCAGGAACAGGAGTGTCAGTCACGCTTTTGTCAGACGGCGCAGTGGCCAGGGGCGCTTTTGTCAGGGTGTCAGGGCCGAAAGCATTAAGTGTCAGGGGGCGCGGCAGCCAGGGGGTGCTTTGTCAGGTGGTAGGGTGGCGTAAGTGTCAGTTGTGTCCTTGTACTAGGTTGTTTGTCGTGTCCGATGAGCCAAGGATCTGACGAAGCACCTCCGAGTGGTAGGGCCCCTGACGAGCCTCCGGGCCGACCTGGGTAGTGGACGTGCGGCCCAGCCGCACATTTTTGGGTATGGATCCTGGATCGCCGGGGGGGACGGGTGTGCCTCTGTCAACATCCGAGGCTGCGCTGTCCGGACGTGCCTCGAGCGCGCTATTCCTGGCGGACCGAGCGAGAGCGGTTAAGTGCCTCTGTCAGTGGGCAAGGCAAGGTGTGCCCATCCCCCTGTAGTTTCGGACTTTCGGGTCGACTGGCGCCCTACAGGCCTCTGAAGTTCGGGCGAGGGGCGCCCCGTCATTGGGCTGGCTGCCCGTTCGGGAGGGGCGTGCCAACGGGGCACCTCGGTGGTTTGGGGCGGAAGGTCGGACTATCATGATCTTCTGGTCGTAACAGCCTAAGTTTGTCTTCTCTTATTTTTCTGTTGCAGATGGTGATATCTGTTGAATATTGGACTCCCCGGATTTGGTTTTGATGATGAGCAAACATAAATAATCCATGAACTAACAATTTGTGAGCGCAGTATTGGAGATCGTCGCCAAATTCACGAGAACATTCATAGCGACATCTCAACACTTCACAAAACTCGTATTCATGCCTAAAGCTTCGTTGAAGCTCTTGCGCCGTTTTGGAAATTATGAAGAATCAATCGAAGCTCTCGAAGACCGTTTATTAAGGTTTTATTTATAGTCTTTTTAGCTTCGATATATAGAATGTTAAGCCTTGAGTATATCTTACCATTCTAACTTCATAACGCTCATATCGTAGCTCTAGGATCTTAGTACAAGTTCATTCTAACTTCCTCGAAGCGTCGCGCTTCGATTCGGACTTGTATGTGCATGTTAGTTGGTACAAGAACAAGTACTGACCGACTAGATGGTGATCTAGTCGGTCAGCAACTCTTCTTGGACCGACTAGTTTGATTCTTTAATTTCTTGGACTTTACTGTTTACAGTTAGTCGGTCTACGTTGACTCACCGACCGACTAGTTTATGAACTAGTCGGTCAGTGATGCTTCTTTGACTGACTAGTTGTGACTTACTGTTCATGCTAAATTTCTCCTAAGCTACTGTTTATCGTTAGTCGGTCTAAGAACGTTTGGTGACCGACTAGTTGACAATCTAGTCGGTCAACTTTTGTTCTTGGACCGACTAAGTCAACTTGTGTTCAGACTATTTCATTTTGCCACTTAGTCGGTCTACGTTCATTGACTGACCGACTAGTTGTGAAACTAGTCGGTCAGAAAGTCTTCTTGGACCGACTAGATTTCTAGGTCTGAAATTCTCTTTCTTCTCAGTTCCTCTCTTAGTCGGTCCATGCTGTTTGACTGACCGACTAGTTGATGAACTAGTCGGTCAGTGATTGTTCTTTGACCGACTAATTCTCCCAGATTTCTATCCGTTGGAGAATGACCTAAGTTGTTTTTATGGGACCCTATAAATACGAACCTAGGTCATTTCTATCTAGGTTAGAGCTTCCATTCAGAGATTCATTGAGATCAAAAGAGATAGCCATTCTCACTCAAATCAAAAGCTCTCTTCCTCACAAGAAACCCATTCTCTCTCATTTCTAGATCTAGAATCCATCTAGAGAGAAGCTTGTTCTTGGTGAGCTCTTCAAGCTATTGCTTGATCCAAGTCTCCAAATCATCCCTAGGCACCGATTGCTGGTCATTTCCTTGGTGCTAGGTCTTGGTGACTTCATCTTCCTCAAATCCTTCATTTCACCTATTGGGTAAGAAAAACTCAAGGTATAGGATTTTGTGGTAAGTTTGCTTATTTCAATATAACTCATTTATATTGCTTGTTGATTCTCTCGGTTGTGAGAGAAGGTTGTGATCCCGGGTTGTGGGATTCACTATTGCCGTTGTTGTATGATTTGATCTTGTGAAGGTTTTTCACAAGATATTCATAGTGGAAATCTTGAGTTAGGGTTTCTAACTCAAGTATCCGGAGGGGATCCGGGTGGTTGGGACGTAGGATCACCGGGAACAAGTCGGGGAGACTTGGGTGGATCCGAACCCATTAACATCATTTGTTTGCATTGTTAATTTTGTTGTTGTCATTCAATTTAAGCTTCCGCAAATTGATTTGGTAGTTGTTTGCAATTTAATTTGAATTATACTCCTTATTATTTTAAAGTACTATTCACACCCCCCCCTCTAGTACTTGTGCAGTAGCTGGTAGGGCATTACATTTGGTATCAGAGCCAGATACTTAGCTATGTCTGCCAACGACAACAAGACCGTGCGTCCACCTTCCAACTATGAGACCTTCAGGAACCGAGAAGGAGCATCTTCGGTGATGGAAGGACATTCCTCTACGAGGCCTCCATTCTTCAACGGTACCAACTACGGGTACTGGAAATGCCGGATGGAAACCTTCCTCCGGAGTGCATCCTTATGGAGGACCACAATGAAGGAATACATAGAGCCCGTAGAAGAAGACTTTGAGAAATGGACTATCGCGGAGATCGCCACGGAGGTAAGCAATGCCAAGGCAATGAACGCCTTGCAATGCGCATTGGAGCCCGAGGACTTCAATAAGATATGCACATGTAAGAGTGCATATCAAATTTGGAACTCCCTCCTCATTCTTCATGAAGGGACGAGTAGGGTAAGAGACTCTAAACTTGTAGTCGTAAACAAAGATTACGAAATGTTTCATATGCAACAGGGCGAGAAGATGAAAGAATATTACGCTCGCTTCGTTGACATAATAAACGAGTTAGAGGCCCTCGGCAAGTCCTACACTCAAAAGGAGAAGTGCTCAAAGCTTATTGAAGGACTTCCCTCTTCTTGGGAAAAACGTACCTTCGCCATCGAGGAAGGTAATGACATGAATAAATATACCGTAGTTCAATTGATGGGTACTTTGATGTCATACGAGGTACGCAAAGATAGCAAGGTGAAGTTACAAGAAAAGATGAAGTCCTATTTGAACCAAGATGCGCCTAAGAAAAAGGCGATTGCATTCAAGGCGGCTTCATCCACCTCTACCGATGATGAGGACTCGGAAGAAGAAATGGACATGGAATCCATTGCACTCATGGCAAAGAAGTTCAATCGCTTCTTCCGAAAGGGTAACTTCAAACAAAAATCTAAATTTACTTCTAAGAACGCCTCTCCACCTTTGTGCTTTAAATGTAATAAGCCAGGACACATCAAAGCGGATTGTCCTCAAAACAAGCAAAAGGAGAAGTGGAAGGCGCCGAAGTTCGACAAGTCAAAGAAGTACAAAAAGGGGTACAAAAAGGGACTTGTCGGAGCAACATTCACCGACTCCGAGGATTCCTCAAGCGGAGAGTCGGATGATGAGAAAGTGGAGCAAGCGCACATGTGCTTCATGGCAAGAGAGGAGCATGATCAAGGATCTTCCTCCTCTGATGATAGCGACGACGAAGGCGATGAGGTAACTATGGATGATCTTAGGGATGCTAACTCTCATTTATGGTCTAAATACACTAAATTAGTAAATCGATATACTAAAGTAAAAGATGACCTAGCTAGCATTCAAACCTCGCCTAAGACTATCATCACCAACAACGACACCGTTGTTGAAGAGTTAAGAAATGAGATTGTTAATTTCAAATCTAAACTTGAACATGTTAGCATTGATGATCCGGAAGAACATAGGATAGCGGATTTAACTTCTCAAAACTCGACTTTGAGTATTGAGAACGAAAATCTTAAATCTCGTGTTTATGTGCTCACATCGCAAGTATCCACATTAGATACTTCTATGCGTTCTCTCAAAGAGAAATATGAGAACACATTAGGCCGAATCAATAGATTCAATAAGGGTAAGGACCATTTGGATAAAATCCTAAGTGACTTACTTCCGACCAATCACCACATTGGTTTGGGGTATACGATGGGATGTCACTCCAAAGCGGCCACTACTTTTGTTAGGCCAACTTCCGGTGACTCTACGAGTGGTAGCAAACACTCTATTGGTAGTTCATCTACCAATGGTGCTTCCACCTCGTCCACACCCTCTTTTGGAAAGAAACCCACTTTGGGTGGACCTCCAAAGAAGGGGCATGCTTATATGTACACAAATACCATGCCACGTAGGAACACACGTCCTACTCCACCATCTCACACATATGATGATTTCTATGCTACACGTTCACGGGCACGTGCACACCATGTGAGACACCCTCACGCACGTGTTCCCACACATGCATATGTTCACCCACCTCATCATATGAATAATTCTCGTCGTGCACCATTCCATCATGTTCCGTATGCCTATCCACGACATGCATCACGTAGAAACCAACAACGCATGCATGCACCCAATAGGATGATGGCTCCCAAAATTTTCACTATTTGGAGCCCAAAGGACACAAGCATGGATGAAAAACAAGTATATATGAATGCTTATTTTTCGGATGTTGTGCATAGTAGAAATTATGTGGGGAAGTCAAAGTCCAATTGGACTTGGCTTCCAAAGGTCTAACTTTTGAGGACCCAATGACCTTGGGTACCATGATATGAATGTTTCTATCGTTAGGTACCTAAGGAAAAGAAAAAGAAGAGGAGCAACAAATTTAAATTTAGCTCCAAAGGGAATTGGATACTCGATAGCGGGTGTTCAAAACACATGACGGATGACGCTCAATTGCTCTCCGGAGTGGTTCCCATTGCAAATGGAAATCGTGTCGTATTTGGAGGCAACGAGAGCGGAACCATCGTCGGTGTTGGTAAAGTGGGTAACCCTTCTAAACCCTTAATTAGTGATGTTTATCTAGTTGATGGTTTAAATCATAATCTTATTTCAATAAGCCAACTTTGTGACAAAGGTTACAAAGTTAGCTTTGCGAAAGGATTGTGTCATATTTCAAATGATAATAATAAATTATTATTTTCCGGCACATGCCATAAAGATATTTATATTTTGGATCTTCCTAAGTCATATGAACAATGTCTCGTTGCCAACACAAGTGAACAACACTTATGGCATCGACGCTTTGGACATGTGAACTTTGGAACACTTTATAAGCTTTCGAAATTAAATTCCATTAAAGGTTTTCCGATGCTCGTTTTCGAAAAGAAAAGTTTTTGTGATTCTTGTCAACGTGGCAAGCTTCCTAAATCTTCATTTAAACCTAAGAAAAGCATTTCTACGAAACGGCCACTAGAGCTATTACATCTAGATTTATTCGGGCCAACTAGAGTTGCTTCCTTAGGAAATGCAAGATATGGACTAGTCATCGTTGATTATTATTCAAGATTTACATGGGTTTTATTCTTATGTAATAAAAATGAAGCTTTTGAAAACTTCACAATATTTGTGAAGAAAGTACAAAATCTCATCGGAACCACCATTGTCACTATTCGTAGTGATCATGGGGGTGAATTTGAGAATGAGTCTTTCTCAAATTTTTGTGATGATCTTGGAATTACTCACACGTTTTCTTTCCCTCGCGCACCTCCTCAAAATGGTGTTGTTGAGAGGAAGAATAGAACGCTTGTGGAGTGTGCTCGCACTATGCTCGAAGATAGTCAACTTGGTTATCAATTTTGGACGGAAGCGGTACACACCGCTTGTTATGTGTTTAATAGAATACTTTTGAGGCCCGGCACCAAACAAACTTGCTATGAATTGTTGTTTGGTAGATTGCCTCAAGTTAAACATTTTCGTGTTTTCGGCGCAAAATGTTTTATTAAAAACACATATGATAATTTGGACAAGTTTGATCCGAGATCGGATGAGGGGATATTTGTTGGGTATTCCTCATGTAGCAAAGCCTACCGGATATACAATAAAAGATCCTCTACGATCGAGGAATCACTTCATGTCTCTTTTAATGAGAATTTTACTACTTCTAGAATTTCAAATGATAATGATTCTATGGATGTTTTATGTGATTCGTTTGAAAATTCTAAGTCTATTGATTCAATTGATTCTATTGAGACTAACCCGACTAATGAAGTTGTTGAGAATGTGCCTAGTGATCAAGGTATTCCCAAGCGGCTTCATACCGTTCACGACCATCCCCATGAGCAAGTCATTGGCAATATTAATGATAGTGTCAAGACGAGATCTCAAGTCCACCACTTCGCCAATTGTGCCTTTGCCTCATCGATAGAGCCAAAGAATATCGTTGAAGCGTGCGAAGATAGTGCTTGGATCCTTGCCATGGAGGAGGAACTCATTCAATTCGAGAGGAATGAGGTATGGGAGCTTGTTCCTTTGCCATCGAAGAACCACACCGTCATAGGGACAAAGTGGATCTTCAAGAACAAAACCGACGAAAATCAAGTCGTCGTCCGGAACAAAGCTCGGTTAGTTGCTCAAGGCTATCGCCAAGAGGAAGGTATCGATTTCGAAGAATCCTTCGCTCCGGTAGCTAGATTAGAATCAATTAGACTTTTATTGTCTTATGCATGCCATAAAAATTTTAAGTTATTTCAAATGGATGTTAAAAGTGCATTTTTAAACGGAGATGTTGTTGAGGAAGTTTACGTTTCTCAACCTCCGGGCTTCATAAATGAAAAATTTCCAAATCATGTTTTTAAACTATAGAAGGCTCTTTATGGTTTGAGACAAGCTCCTCGAGCTTGGTATGATCGCCTAAAGAATTTTCTTTTGGATTTGAATTTTAAAATGGGCGAAGCCGATACTACACTTTTTGTTAAGCATGCGAATAATGATATTTTATTAGTTCAAATTTATGTTGATGATATCATTTTCGGTGCTACTAACTTCACTCTTTGCGAAGAGTTTTCTAATGTTATGAAGGACCAATTTGAGATGAGCCACATGGGCGAACTCAAATATTTCTTAGGTCTCCAAATTCGCCAATTGAACGATGCAATCTTCATCCACCAAACGAAGTATACGGTGGAGTTGCTTAAGCGATTTGGAATGGAAAGTGCTTCCGGGAAAAAGACTCCAATGAGCACGACTACGCATCTTGACAAGGATACGGGCGGTAAGGATGTAGACATTCGTCTATATCGAGGTATGAAAGGTAGTTTACTTTATCTTACCGCAAGTAGGCCCGATATTATGTTTACCGTATGCATATGTGCTCGTTATCAGTCTCAACCTAAGGAGTCTCACTTAGTAGCGGTAAAGCGTATTTTCCGTTATCTAAGTTACACTTTAGATTTTGGATTACTTTATCCGAAATCTAGCACGTATGAGTTAGTCTCATACAGTGATGCCGATTATGCGGGATGCAAATCCGACAGGAAAAGTACTAGTGGCACTTGCCATTTTCTAGGAAATTCTATTGTCTCTTGGTTTTCCAAGAAGCAAAATTCCGTATCACTTTCAACCACCGAGGCGGAATATATTGCCGTCGGTGCCGCTTGTGCCCAGGTTCTTTGGATGAGACACACTTTGAAGGATTTTGGTATTCACTGTGATACTAGCCCTATCATGGTGGATAACCAAAGTGCTATCTGTCTTTCAAAGAATCCGGTGCACCATTCCCGATCAAAACACATAGATGTCCGACACCATTTCTTAGATGATCATGTTGCTAAAAAGGACATCATTTTAGTGTACGTTGAAACCCAAAAGCAAATCGCCGATATTTTCACGAAACCCCTAAAGGAGGACTCCTTTGTGCGGTTGCGTCGAGAATTGGGGATTATGGGTGAATCCGAGATATAGGATTCATATTTCATTCAATTATCTTGCATGCTATTATATTTTGCGATATTTCATTCATGCTAGATTTATTGAATTTTTGGGAATTTTATGTGATATGTTTGAATTTATGATCGAATTCGTATTTCAATGTCGTATTTAAGATTTCGACGTTTTATGGGGTAATTTAGATGACTAATGAGAGTGTTAAGATGTTTCATCCAAGTGGTTTGTGAAGAGAAATCAATTATCAATTTTTGGACTCTTCTAGTCGGTTTCAGTTCATTTGTCAACCGACTAGATGCTCATCTAGTCGGTCAGCAAGTGAACTCAGACCGACTAGATCAAGCTTTTATCTTACTCTTATCATTTTCCTTCTTTAGTCGGTCTCAGTACACTTACCGATCGACTAGATTGAAAACTAGTCGGTCAGTGAATATACTGCGACCGACTAATTCTAGCCCTAAAAATCCCTGTTTGCCTCTGTTTTGACTTAGTCGGTTCAAGCTCATTGACCGACCGACTAGATCGTAATCTAGTCGGTCAGTACTTGAACTGTGACCGACTAAGTATGTTAGGGCAAATGTGTCTTTTCCAGATCTCGACCGACTTATATCTCTTTTCATTCGACTAAAGCTCTTTCTAGTCGGTCTCTTTTAAGCTCCAGCCCGCAAAATCCCTAAACCCCTCCGAGCCTTTTCAACTTCCCGTCGACTCCGGCCAGATCTCCGGCCATCGCCGCCGTCCGCCGCCGTCGTCTCCTCCTCCTAGGTAAAACCCCCTCCTCCTAGGTCTCATTTCCTATTCTAGGGTTTGCTCTCTTTGATTTCATCTTCTAGCTCCTAGGGTTTCAAAGTTCTTCTAGGGCTTGTTTATTTCGAGTTTGCTGTAGGAATCTAGGGCTTCTAGGGTTTGTGCTAGGGTGTTTGATCTTCCTGACGTTTGGTTGTACTCGTCGTGCCTCGACCATGGCAAAGACGAGGATTCCTATCGCCTCTTCTGGGGCTTCTCCTATGTCTATAGGGCCTTCCGACCCTAGGAATCCGCCTAAGCCTAAACGTCGTGCCAAATCAACCCAAGCTTCTCCGTCTTCGCCTCCTCTGAAGAAGCAGAGGACGGCGACCGTCAAACCCCGAAAATCTAAGACTAAAAAGGCCATACTCCACTCACCCTCTACTCCTCCCGATTCCGACACTGAGTTTGTGCCTGAGGATGAGCCTAGCCATAGGGAACCCACTCCTCCACTTCGTCCTAGGACTCGCCAGCCAAAGGGAAAGGGCCCAATGCCAGCGGGGGGTGTTGACATATCGTTGTGTCGCGACGACCCTATGTGTCTCATGGCCTACAACCGTATTGAACACTGCCCGATGCTATTGGAGCACTACGTTCAGTTTTCAGATTTCCTTGGCTTAGCTGATCTCCTCTCCTATAGTGGTCTCATTGATTATCTCCGATACGATCTTAAGGCAAATCCTAAACCATATCCTCGCCTTGTGAAATTGTTCTATGCCAATCGTGTTCGAGGCCAGTACGATGCTAGTCACTCCATCGAGACTACTGTCTTGGGAACTCCTATAGTTCTTACGACAGAAATCTTGGGGGAGATTCTTGGCTGCTCGTCATCTGGTCTCCTGCCTTCAGACATTTCCGTCGATGATATATCTTCCTTGGATCAGTCCGTTCTTTCTGACATCTTCCATGTGATCCCTCCTGCCTTCATTGGAGTTCCTTCAAAGTCATTCAAGCCAAATGCCTGGGTTCTGAATCTCATTCTGAAGTCGTGCTTGCTTCCCAAGTACGGCTCATCTTCACTTCCATCCCAGCCATTTTTGAAGCTCATATACGCTCTTTTCTTGGGTTGCGAGATTAATTGGGCTCGCGTTATACTCGATAAGATGGACTCTTTCGAGTGTATACGCAAGACCAATAAATCTGCGCATATTCCATACCCTTGTCTGTTGACCCTTGTGTTTCGTCATTTCCGAGTTCCTCTCCCTCCTGACGATGAGCGTCCCTTGGGTACTCCTCTAAACGCGACGGCCGTTAAGAAATCTCTAGCGGCGCTTCGTCACGTGCAGAGGTCTACCGCATCTGCTTCCCAGTCTACTCCGTCAGCTGCTGCAGCCCCCGCTCCTCCTGCCACATTAGACGATGTCGTACGCCTTCTTCGTCAGCACGACTCACGTTTGGCTCGTACTGAGGAGGTCGTCTGTCGTATGGCTCGTATGATGGGGATTGATCTTCCTCCTTCAATTTCTGAGGCCGAGGAGATGGACGATGAGGAGCTTGACGAGCTTGTCACTTCCTTAGCCCGTGGCGATGAGGCCACTGCTGCTGCTGCTGCTGCTACCACTTCAGCTCCTGGAGATGGCACCACTTCCGGTGCTCCAGAGACTTCTGCTTCAGCACTTCAGACTTCTGAGCCTGCTGCTGACCCTGCTGTCGAGCCTGCAAATCTATCTCCTGCTGCTGTTGAGACCCCTGCTGTTGCGACCCCTGCTGTTGAGCCAGTTGTTTCCACACCTACCCCGACGATCCCGTCTGTTGAGACGCCTCTTCTCCCTGCAGAGCCTGAGTCCACTCCGTCGACTGGACCCACGGACACTGCAGATCCAGCCACTTCCTCGTGATCATTCGTTCCGAGGACTCTCCACTACTCTTTGGATGACATATTTTTTTGAGAGTATTTTGGGTTAGGATGGAGATTGAGGGTTGATTTGATGTATTTCTGAGTTTTCTGGATGTCGGTGTTGGGTATTTTGATGTACTTTGGATATTGATGATGATGTTATATTTTGATGTGGACGATGATGTTGTACTTTTTGATGTTTATATAGATGATGTGTTGCATTTGATATGATGTACATTTTTATATTCGATATCTTTTTGGATGTACTCATGATGTTATCATTTATATATATACATCGATGTTCATGTTGTGATATTTACTTCGTCATGCGCATTAATTCTCATTCAATGTCCATGCTATGTAAAATCGTCGCTCGACGATTGAAAAACTTGGTTAAATAGATTTTATTTCTATATTTGTATAGAATTGTTTTCCATGCTCAAATTTAACCAAGAATATTGAATATTGGAGAGTATGTTTCATTATTCAATAAATGAAAAATTACCAAATATTTTTTGATGATTTTGATTATCGTTTTTTTGATAATGGACAATTTGGCACACCTTGATTTGATTTCATCATTTTTCCCTTGGTGTCAATTAGTTCCATCGTCATTGTCTACGACTCCCGATGTTGGATTTTCCATTTCCTAGTTGTTGTCGTTGTATGCCCCCCATTTTTGGGATAATGCCAAAGGGGGAGAGATAATGATAATAAATAGCGCAAATGAAAATTTAACTCAATTTCCAAGAATCTAGTTTGATATGTTAGATTCAGGGGGAGTTAAGATATATATAAGGATTTTCAAAATCCGATATTTCGAAAATCGATTCTCTTTATTAATCTAACCCGTCTGCTTGATGCAATTCATATATATTCATTTTGGAATTAACGTGTCATCAATGCAGGGGGAGTAAGTATTTTACATTTGAATCATTATTTTTTATTATTATTTATGTTGGTTTGTCATCACCAAAAAGGGGGAGAATGATGAATATTGGACTCCCCGGATTTGGTTTTGATGATGAGCAAACATAAATAATCCATGAACTAACAATTTGTGAGCGCAGTATTGGAGATCGTCGCCAAATTCACGAGAACATTCATAGCGACATCTCAACACTTCACAAAACTCGTATTCATGCCTAAAGCTTCGTTGAAGCTCTTGCGCCGTTTTGGAAGTTATGAAGAATCAATCGAAGCTCTCGAAGACCGTTTATTAAGGTTTTATTTATAGTCTTTTTAGCTTCGATATATAGAATGTTAAGCCTTGAGTATATCTTACCATTCTAACTTCATAACGCTCATATCGTAGCTCTAGGATCTTAGTACAAGTTCATTCTAACTTCCTCGAAGCATCGCGCTTCGATTCGGACTTGTATGTGCATGTTAGTTGGTACAAGAACAAGTACTGACCGACTAGATGGTGATCTAGTCGGTCAGCAACTCTTCTTGGACCGACTAGTTTGATTCCTTAATTTCTTGGACTTTACTGTTTACAGTTAGTCGGTCTACGTTGACTTACCGACCGACTAGTTTGTGAACTAGTCGGTCAGTGATGCTTCTTTGACCGACTAGTTGTGACTTACTGTTCATGCTAAATTTCTCCTAAGCTACTGTTTATCGTTAGTCGGTCTAAGAACATTTGGTGACCGACTAGTTGACAATCTAGTCGGTCAACTTTTGTTCTTGGACCGACTAAGTCAACTTGTGTTCAGACTATTTCATTTTGCATCTTAGTCGGTCTACGTTCATTGACTGACCGACTAGTTGTGAAACTAGTCGGTCAGAAAGTCTTCTTGGACCGACTAGATTTCTAGGTCTGAAATTCTCTTTCTTCTCAGTTCCTCTCTTAGTCGGTCCATGCTGTTTGACTGACCGACTAGTTGATGAACTAGTCGGCCAGTGATTGTTCTTTGACCGACTAATTCTCCCAGATTTCTATCCGTTGGAGAATGACCTAAGTTGTTTTTATGGGACCCTATAAATACGAACCTAGGTCATTTCTATCTAGGTTAGAGCTTCCATTCAGAGATTCATTGAGATCAAAAGAGATAGCCATTCTCACTCAAATCAAAAGCTCTCTTCCTCACAAGAAACCCATTCTCTCTCATTTCTAGATCTAGAATCCATCTAGAGAGAAGCTTGTTCTTGGTGAGCTCTTCAAGCTATTGCTTGATCCAAGTCTCCAAATCATCCCTAGGCACCGATTGCTGGTCATTTCCTTGGTGATAGGTCTTGGTGACTTCATCTTCCTCAAATCCTTCATTTCACCTATTGGGTAAGAAAAACTCAAGGTATAGGATTTTGTGGTAAGTTTGCTTATTTCAATATAACTCATTTATATTGCTTGTTGATTCTCTCGGTTGTGAGAGAAGGTTGTGATCCCGGGTTGTGGGATTCACTATTACCGTTGTTGTATGATTTGATCTTGTGAAGGTTTTTCACAAGATATTCATAGTGGAAATCTTGAGTTAGGGTTTCTAACTCAAGTATCCGGAGGGGATCCGGGTGGTTGGGACGTAGGATCACCGGGAACAAGTCGGGGAGACTTGGGTGGATCCGAACCCATTAACATCATTTGCTTGCATTGTTAATTTTGTTGTTGTCATTCAATTTAAGCTTCCGCAAATTGATTTGGTAGTTGTTTGCAATTTAATTTGGAATTATACTCCTTATTATTTTAAAGTACTATTCACCCCCCCTCTAGTACTTGTGCAGTAGCTGGTAGGGCATTACAATATCATGTTTCCAACGGATTTTTTTGCGGGTTTTTTTTTATCTCAGGGCTATTTTCTAAATTTTATGGAAAATATTTATCTTTTTATTAAATGATATGATTTATATAGCCTAAGTTTGTCTGCTTTTATTTTTCAGTTGAATATGGCGATCTCCCAGTTCCAAAAGACATTTTTGTGGATTTTTCTGAGGTCGGGGCTATTTTTTACATCTTATTGTAGATATAAATCTTTTTATTAAATGATTTGATTTTTGTAGCTTAATTTTGTCTTCTCTTATTTTTTTAGTTAAAGATGGCGATCTCCTGGTTCCAGCAGACATTTTTTCGGATTTTTTTAGCTCGGAGCTATTTTCTGGAAGATATGTATCTTTTATATTAAATGATATGATATATATCTTTTTATTAAATGATATGATTTTTAGGACTAATTTTGTCTTCTCTTATTTTTTCGTTAAAGATGGCGATCTTCCGGTTCTAACGAACATTTTGCGGATTTTCCTGAGCCCGGACAATTTTCTATATTTTCTGTCAGATACAGATCTTTATGTTAAATGATATGATTTTTATAGCCTATTTTTGTTTTCGCTTATTTTTCAGTTGAAGATGGCGATCTCTCGGTTCTAACGAAATTTTTTGCGTATTTTTTGAGCTCGGGGCTATTTTCTTTTTTTGGAAGATAACGATCTTTATATTAATTTATATGATTTTTGTTGCCTAATTTTGTCTTCTCTTATTTCCAGTTGATGATGGCGATCATTTTATCAAATGATATGATTTTTGGCCTTATTTTGTCTTCTCCTATATTTCGAAAGAAGATGGCGATCTCCCGATTCCAACGAACATTTTTGCAGATTTTTCTGAAATCCGGGCTATTTTCATATTTTTTTGAAGATGTGGAATGTTTTAGTAAATAATGTCAGAGAAGACAAAATTAGGCCAAAAATGTCCGTTGAAACTGGGAAATCGCCATCTACAATTGAAATATAATAGAAGACAAAATTTGGAACTGTGAAAACACCATCTTCATCTATAAAAATGTTCGTAGTAACCGGGATATCGCCATCTTCAACTGATAAGACTTTTT